>BGPR01013909.1:17753-38844 GCA_013235015.1 Araneus ventricosus | reverse complement strand
TCCCCCCCCCCCCACAAAAAAAACGGAATATAATTTTTTTTTTAATTTAAAAAACAAACAGATGGAATAAAATATTTAAACATATTTAAAAATAATAAGAATGAAATCGTGCATGTAATTTCATTTAAATTATGTTAAAATTCATTTTTATTTGGGCTTTTTTTTGCTGAATGAAGTGAAGTTCAAAATGGCAATTTTTGAATAGATAAAATCGATAGTGCAGCCATTTATTGGTAAGAATAAAAAATATATTTGGAAAGAGGAAAATAAGAAGAATTTAATGATGTCCATTTGGTATCAGAGGCAGGTTTAGATGCCGAACAAAAACAATAATGAAAATTATGATTCCAAATGCCATCACTGGGACTTAAAGGATTAACAGGCTGTTATGGAGAAATAAATATCGTTGGCTCGTATTATTGCAGGTGTACGGCCATGACCCGACCTTCTACGAGCATCTCCAATGCTTCAGAATAGGTTCCAAAGTCAATAAGTTTTACTTTGAGATACATCAAAGGAATTTTCCACTTGTTTTCGTAATGCAACCCCTATGCAGCTGATTAACTGTTCGACAAGTTTTTGATTCTGGTAAATCATGATGTTGGGCAGTAGCGGACTGTGTCTGAAAATAGTGGTTGCCAAGAGCCAATGGGGGCTCACTCGCATGTACAGTGTCACCATATAATATATTTTAATTTTATTTATTATACATACAATAAATTAAAATTATTAGTTAACATACTGTATTCCTAATCTAAAAATCTGTTACATATTTATTACTAATTATAGTATGCATGTATTATATATATTATTGGAAGTAAGAAATACCAAATATAAATACAAATTTATGATTGATTTTGAATTAATTTTGGTGGGAATATAGCATAATGAATATTTGGAACTATACTGTTATTTTGAGAACATGTTATTTTTTCTCTCTCTCTCTCACACATATATCCTGGGGGCCCACATCGATGTGTAAGAGGGCCCACTTGCCATCAGGCAACCTGGCCAGTCCGCCACTGATGTTGGGATATTGGTCGAAACTGTTCTGCCAAAAGTTTTCCTACAAACTTACTTCGTAATATGACTCTACTGAAGATCCGTCTTGTATTGGGCCTGTTGCACGTTAAATCATACGTAGGGAGTCAAACGTCTTCCCGATAGTGTGGTGCGGAAGTTTGGAAAGGGGGTGCAAACTCAGTTGTCGTCCTTGTCATCTGACGGCGGTTCAAAATGACGAGGTCCGTCCCAAAATAACCCTTGTGTCGCTTCAAAATGGGACGTTAATATAAATAAACTAATCCAACAAATACAAACCTACTGTTATGCAAAACAAAGGTTTTATCTGGGATTCCTAGTCTTCGGGCGATTGTCTCGAATTATAAAAATTAAGTACTTTGAAGTCATTGGCTGTTTTACATACAGAATCTTCTCCTTCTGATGTGTCTGACGCACTATATACGAATTCTGTAGATTTTAATAGATTTTATTCATTGAATGAGAATAATGTTGCAATAACAGGATGATTCTTTAATTTTTGGGGCAGTGTGCAATTGGAAGGTTTTTACTTAGAAAAACATTAAATGGCAATGAATGTTAGGAAACCAGTGTTTTCTCAACTTCACTACCAGATGGCGCCACTCGTATGGAATCAAAACATTATCAAAATAGTCGATTTCATGATAATTAAGCTCTGAAAATATTAAAATAGTGTATCGTCACGGAGAAAGCACAAGTGTATAAAATTTCAAAACTCTAACACTGCAAGAAGTGAGTGGAAAACGATTAGACTTTTCCATCTTCACAAACATGAAACAAGTCAAGTTAAATAAAATTGTGCTAAAACAAGAGCAGTAACACCACAGGCAGTCGAGGGAAACGGCAGAAAAATTAAGTACTTTGAAGTCATTGGCTGTTTTGCGTAAAGAATCTTCTCCTTCTAATGTGTCTGACGCACTGTATACGAATTCGGTAGATTTTTATTACATTTTATTCATTGGATGAGAATAATGTTGCAATAACAGGATGATTATTTAATTTTTGGGGCAGTGTGTAATTGGAAGGTTTTTACTTAGAAAAACATTAAATGTAGTGTTAAGAAAAAGTTTAAATCATACTGCTATTTAGTTTACATCGGGACTCATAAGGCTGTATATTTATATTCCTTATTTTTCCCACGATGCCAAGTTTTAATCATAGTATTTATGTTGAAAATGCCCATCATAGCTGGCTAACCATTAAAGATGCTGTATTCTGTTGTTGAAGGTCGCCAATTCTGTTGCATGGTTAATACATTTATAAGATGTTTCAAAGTTTGAGTGAAGATCTGATTAAGTTTTCCCCCCTAATTCACAGATCTGTTCTTTTTTTAAAAAAACTGAACTTATTTCTGAAATGACTTTGTAACCACCAACTTTTCAAGATTTGTAAAACGAATTTTACAAACAAAATTCTTATAATCGGAAACATTTATTTTTTTAGAAATCGGTTTATTCTCAAACTAATACGAAATAAATATTATTCCTTTTCTTAAGGATGTTAAAATTTTAGACCCTACTGTTGGACTCGAGGAGTCAAAAATAAAAGCTACCACACAACTTAGATACTAAGCCCGTTCGAAAAGATATTTACCCGCTTCCCTTGGAGAATTTTTTCTGTTTTTTCCAGTGAAGTTTTGATTTTCTATTCATAATTCACCATAAATACAATACTTTCATACGATTTATTATTTCAATTTCTGCTGAACGTCTGTTTTTTCTCTTTCAGTAAATAAATGTAATGATTGTTTAGTTTTTTCTCATACAGTATAACCTGTACTATCTTAATGTAAAGGGACTGGAAAAATATTCCGTTTAAGACAGGTTTCCGTCTCATACCGTCTCATTAGTATATGAGGATTTCAACTGTATCTAATCATTATTTAAATTAAATCGATTGTAATAAAAAAGATATTCTAAGATTAACAAAATACCTTAAAAATATAAATACTACGATAATTACATTTTAATAAATATCACATTTTAAAATTAAAATTTAGATAAATTTTAAAATTACACAATAACAAAAAAAAATTATGAAACATATAAAACTTAAATGTTTATACGTATTTTATTTTAATAATATTGCTTTTGGACACTAAATAGAAATAAATATAATAGTCATTATTTAATCTGAACAATTGATTATCCTTACTCAAAAGATACAAATTTAAGTAAAATAAGCTTATTTGCTAAATCTAGATTTTCAAATAATACAGCATTGTTTTTCATACTTATCTTTTATGAATAATTCTTCGCTCCGTTAATACTCTCACATTCTTCAAAAGTTCAAGCATTTCAGCATCTCCCTGACTTATGGCAAACTTTTCAAGTTCAGGCACTGTATCTTAAAAAGGATCCATATGATTTAATGGAGAGTTTTTCTTTATTGGAAATGCTTTCATTTATAATAGGTTCATCATCATCGCTGCTACCATTGTGTGCATGCCTTTGAATTATATCATTCACAATATCAATAGGAACCTCTGTTAAAATATCATCATTGATTGATATGAATTCTTTTGCACTCATATTGGAAACTTCACCGATATTCAACAAGATTTGCAGATCACTTCATCTAAATCTTCGGCTGATGAATATTTTCGATACAAATATTTACAAGGTAAATTCCTTCAACAAAACTTTTTTTTAGCGGAGGAAATAAAAGAAGTTTTGGAAAATGCGCGGTATTTTTTTGTCCGTTAGGCAGGTTTCTAACAGCAAAATCTAATTAATTGTTCTTTGAAATTCATCACAGTTTCCTTTAGACAGGTTCCGTTTTATGGAGGGGATGTACCATGGATCTTTCATATCTTTCGACGGGACCAAATATTTTTTCCGCTTAAGAAAGGATTCCGTTTCTTACAGTGTCCGTTTTAGACAGGTTTACTGTAGTTCATTCTTCAGCTTATTTTGCCCTTGTTATTTCTGTTATTTTGCATCCAGTTTGTAAAGGTTTCTCTCCAGTCTCTATATTGAATCCATACAGAATTTTATTCGTTATTGACGTCCGCTTTTAAGCTAGTTTCCAGCATTATTCCCTCAATTTACAAATAAACTCCAAAGGCAATAACTTATTTTGTAGAATCGATTTATAATTCCTTAACTAGGTGTGTTAAAAAAATTTAATTGACAACTAGCTGCTTCCATATTTTTGAGATATTAAATTTATGCCATCATTTTGATTTTAATTTGCATTTCAGGGTTAACGCAATGTCAATAGGTAATGAGGCAGGAGTTGTCTCCTGTTTTCTTATATCTTAACTCAATATGGCGCGTTTTGTGCCTTGTAGTAAACCGAGCCTTATCTTGGACATTTCCAGTTCACCGATTGGCTCAAAATTTGATACAGATCACGATTCTGTAGATAAAACCACGTGTCATCTAATTCTATGATTTTTTTTAGTTGTGTTCCATATACGGACAAGACAGACAGATAAGGCGTCTTTTTTAATGGATTTTGTTAACATCCATATAACAAATTTAATGTTTCTAGTTTATTTGTGTTTTTTTGAGTTTCGGTGTTCACCAGATGAACCGACATAATTTGGAAAATGGTTTTTTTGTGAAGTCAGGAGGTCTAAAAACGTGGAGGTCATTTGCAAGACCATGAAATATCTAAACACCCTCAGAGCTATCGAGGTGATTATTTGTGCTCCCGTCCATTCGAAATCTGGCATCCCGGGTTTCCTAAAAACATGAAATCGGTCTTGTAAATTGCTCTACGGAATCGTAACTTTTATATGTAAAGTCTTTGATTCGTCCAAGTTTAGTTTAGTTACAGTGTAGACACTTTAGAATTTGAAATTTTTTCAAAAATCTCTCGATGGATTTTCTTAGGATTTCGAACATGTAAAGAATAAGCTTGATCTCGTATTTTACATTGAAGATTAGGTCCCGAGAACATTTTAGGGCCAACCAGAAAGTGATAAAGACAAAAAGGAATTTCGACTCATCCCGTTTAACAGAAAGCTGATAACGAGATGAAACTTTCATCAATAGTTATGTTTGATGTGCATACTATTTACGTGTATTTTCGTAAAATAGCAGAAATATTTGGGAAGATATAAAGGTTTCTTTAAAAAATTCCAAATTTTCCTCATGTTTTTTTTTCTTATAACTTACAGAGTTTTAAACCAAATTGTATGAAACTTATAGAAAACTTGACAATATGTCAGAGAAGCATTGTTTTAAAATTTGAAGTAAATATCTTGAATATTAGAGAAAATATGAGTGTTTGTAGTGAATAATTTTTTACTACGCATGTGCGAAACGAAGCGTAATTTTACATTCATAACTTAAGAGCCAGAAATATAGGGCAACTTATATAAAAATTCCAGTTCAATACTGTTAGTTTTAGAAAGATATCAGTATTGCAAGAGATGAATTCTTTTGTTCTCTAAGAGAAACAGAATGATGAGGGTTCTTTCACAAATTAATATTTTTTTAAACTTGAATCTTCGAACAGTAATATTGAATTTTATGAAGGTTAAATATCCTGAAAACTCATGTATACTTATAAATTAAATACAAAATTTAAATTGTATTTTGACGATAACTATTCGAAGATTCAAGATTTAAAAATTTCAGCCCTATATATCTGGCTCTTAAGTAACGAAAGTAAAATTACGCTACATTTCGCACATGCGCAGTAAAAAATCTTTTACTAAAAATGCTCATACCTTCTTTAATATTCAAAGCATTTACTTCAAATTTTAATACAATGCTTCTTTAACATATTATCACGTATTCTGTAAGTTTCATATAATTTGGTTTAAAACTCTACAAGTTATAAGCAAAAATATCGCGAAAAAATTTGGAATTTTTTAAAGAAACCTTTATACCTACCTGAATATTTGTGCTATGTTTACGAAAATGGATGGAAATATTATGCACATCAAACATAACTATTAATAAAAGTTTCATCTGATTATCAGTATTCGGTGAAACGGGATGAGACGAAATCCCTTTTTGTCATCATCACTTTCTGGTCGTTCCCCTAAATACTCTCGTGACCGAATCTTCACTGTAAAATATGAGATCAAGCCTAATCTTCAATAATTTAATAATAATAATTCTAAGAATATCATTGCAGATTTTCGGGAGATATTCTTAAAAATATACAAATTCTACATTGTCACTTTATATTGGCAACCCACTGTATATTAACGTCCCGTTTTGAAGTAACACGAGGGCTATTTTGGGATGTCCCTGTATGTTTGAACGACATTCAGATGACGAGGACGACACCTGAGCTGGCGCATCCTCTTCAAAATTCCGCACCATACCAGCAGGAGAACGTTTGACCCACGACGTTTGATTTAACGTGCACCAGGCCTCTCATACGGTGGATCTTCAGTGGAATCGGATTTGAACCTTGAAGCCTAGCCTTTACCACTGGACCTTTAATTCGTTCAAACTATGTGAGGAATGGTTCTTTACATAATCTCTGTAATTTATATAATAAATTTGAGATTAATTTGAAGCTTCTAAATAGGAATTAAGGTAATCATTCCTATTAAAATCTGAAGGTAAACAAACATATGTATTTATGTCCAACTATCCTCTCACGAACCACAGAATGTTGAAACGAGCCGAATATACCAAAAGATGGGAAACAATCCAAGGAATCAATTTTGACCATTGAAATTCCGAAATTATAATTAGTTAAAAAGATATTAATTAAAAACGTCAGAATGAATGAAATGACGTGCTGCCATCTATTGGCAGCATGGTGAATTCATTCACGGCGGATTCTTTTTCCCCTATTATTAGTTTTCGCATCCGATGTTGCATTTTTTTATTTATTTAACGGAAGTTGGTATTTCTTTTTGAGCGAGCTTCTGTGTTTGGATTTATTAGCAATGAAAAAAAATCGTTTTCATGCTTTTTTTCTTTTTTTTTCTATTAAAGTGTTTAACTTCGTAACGTTTTTAAGGGAAAGTAAGCGACAATATTTGTTGATTGTAGAGAAAAACGGAGGCGGGGCATATGAAAATATATGGATCCCAAGGTCTCACGTGACCTCACTTCACCCGTGAATATCCTATTATTCGTGATAGCCCGTGCAACGCCGGGCCACACAGCTAGTAGTACTTAATAACTCAATGCGAGTATTTCGTATTTATGTAGAACGTATGTGTATTCTTCGTTATGGATATTGTTGGTGGGATTTAAGCTTGTCATGTACAAGTAAATGAATGAAATAATAATCTCGATCACTCAGATCGGTACGAAAGTCTCATTTTTTAGGAAATTCTTCCCTTAAAGACTGGTGGGGAAAAAAAGAGGGGAGCATTGCTGAGATTTTCCTAGTCAACACCTTATGCATTAATGATTCATCTGCTCATTTCCAATTTTCAAAAGCACGCAAAATCAATAAGGCTCTAAATTTAGCGACTGCAATTTCGATCGTTATCTTGAAAATTAATTTTCACAGAAAACGACTCTTAAAAATTTACGAAGTGTTTCTTCAGCTCTCAAAGTTTCCAAGAACATATTCTATTATACGCCGACAAACCATTTTCGCATATGTAATATTTCAACTTTCCGAAGCTGTATTTTTTTTCTTGCAAGCACAGCTCATGAATATTTAAATTACATTTTTCTTCATTTTATCCACGCATTAATAATTTCTTTCTCATTAAAAAGGGGGAAGACACGATTCTTTTAAAGCAAAAATTGTGGTATTGTTTTCTATAACATTCCTAAGTTAATGCAAATTGTTACGCATTAGACAATTGTCTTCTGATTTCAACTAGAAACCTCGTTATTATTTATAAAAATGTATCAACTACAGTGAGATGTATATGTGTACTATGTGAATTATTTATAAAAATAACTTTTCAAAACACACTTTTATTAGTGTTCGAAAACATAATTTTTTTATTTTAATTATTTTCTACTCTTTTATCTTTAATTTATGATTCATTATTATGAATGTTAGGAAACCAGTGTTTTCTCAACTTCACCACCAGATGGCGCCACTCGTATGGAATCAAAACATTATCAAAATAGACGATTTCCTGATAATTAAGTTCTGAAAATATTAAAATAGTGTATCGTCACGGAGAAAACACAAGTGTATAAAATTTCAAAACTCTAACACTTTAGGAAGTGAGTGGAAAACGATTAGAATTTTCCATCTTCACAAACATGAAACAAGTCAAGTTAAATAAAAGTGTGCTAAAACAAGAGCAGTAACTCCACATGCAGTCGAAGGAAACGATAGACATTATCTTTTAATTACCTGCGATGAGAAATCTCTGTAGTCTAAATCCCTAACGAGTTTCTTTTTTCTCTCTAGCCCGTAAGGTTAATGCAGTCGTATCACGTTGTGGCCTACGTAATTCTGTATTCGAATATTGATGGCAAATCTAATTTTGATACCTTCTTGAAAGCCTTGTTGCATGTTTTATTTCATTTTGCGAACTAATTACATCTTGCACTAAAGGAAAGTAATGCAAACCACGTTTTCCAATTACAGATATTTTTCATTCAAATGATATGAAACTTCATTGAGATTGAATAAGCATATGAAACAATCTGGAATTTTTATCTTAGCCTTTAACACTCAAAAATAGCCTGATACAGCAACATTCATACAGAAATGCAAAACCTTATGATAAAGAAATAAAAATTATTATGGGATTAATATTTCATTCTTTCACTGTACTTTTAAAGAAAACATTGCGTTTACTTTCTGTAATGGTGAGATTCTGAGCGTCTAATTTATTTTAGAGAGAAGAAAATCTTTCCTTTCTGATTACTTTTAATCAAAGATGTACAAATGAAAATATCTTCGTAAAACAAACACGTTCTAAAGAGATAATGAATGGGCACACTTCGGTGACAATGTATTATTTTCCGTATAAGAACAAATTCTTGAATAATGTCTCCAATTTTATTAATTTTAAAATAAAATATTTTAACCAATCGAGTCTCATTTGAAAGACCAACTTCTGGAGAGATACCTCAGTTGTAAAATTATTTATTTTTTCTTGCTGATATTGGTTTTTCTAATCTGTTTGATTAAATACTTCTTGAGTTAAAATTTTTAATGCTTTTAATTCCCTGTTTGAAGTTTGTTTTCAAATTTTAAGACTTTAAGATGAATACCCTGTATTTGGCGCAAAATGGTCAGATCCGGCTTTTGCGCCATAAAAATCCAATCCTTCGTAAGGCAGTAAAACGAACAAGAACCCCTAATGCAGTGGAGAAAAAAATAAGCGAAACATCTTACAAAGATTTCCGAAGGTCGTCCGAAGTGGGATTAGAAGTCGGCGTGATTACCAATAGGGCTGGGTGTAAGATAAAGAGAACGAAATTTGCAATTTGAACGCGTTTTTTTAACCGATTGACACAAAAATTGGACACAAATCTACCATTAAGGTAAGAAGGCCACATACCAAATTTCATTTATCAAAATAATTTTTAAAGGAGTTTTTGCTTTTAAAAGTATGCTATTATACAGACAGACAGATAGTCAACCCTTTGACGGATTTGGTCCAAAATTTGATACAAACCTATATTCCTGATGATAAAAATGTGTACCAAATTTAATCCACCTAGCTATTAAAGTTTGTGAGTTGTTGCGTTCACATTAACACGGACATATAGACAGACAGACTTCCCGTGGACGGATTTTGTGCAAAATTTAATAGAAACCTACAAATTATGTGTAAAGACCACATACCAAATTTCATCCCTATAGCTTTAATAGTTTTGGAGTCATCGTATTCACAAACACACAGACAGACAGACACAATTCCAAAATTGTGTTTTTCGGACTCAGGGAGGTCTAAAACGTGGAGATTCGTCAAAATCTCGAGTTCGAATTTTTTGAAGTTTACAATACTTTCTCTTTGTATACTTCGTATACGAGAAAGTAAATATACTGGTTTTCAAAAATTAAGGAAAAATCAGAAAAAAGTGCTGTTTCATCACCAAAAGTAAGTATATTTTCATAGAAAATACTCAGTATATGTAAAAAGCTATGCTGCGTCAGAGTATGATATCAGTGGAGCTACTGTCGTTTAAAGCCATTGGACAGGTTGCTGAAAGCAAGCTTTAAAAACGCCTGCAGCTTTTGCAAGCAGAAACTTCAGAATAAAATTTTAAGACAGCTATTCTTTAGATATGAGTATTCGACTTCATTTATATGAAGAATCACCATGGCTTACCATTTGACTAATACAAGTGGGCCAGAGCCAATTGTATGTAACAAGATGGTTGAATGTGAGACCTTCTGTAATTCATGGACCGTGGACTGCATTTCTAAAAGCAACCAACTATTTGAAGGTACAGCTGTGGAAGACCTAGAGCTAATTCTATTTGCAACGAGGCACAGAGCCGCAACACCAACCCACCTCAGATCTCTTGTAGAGGCCTCTGGAAGACTGATATCCAGATCAACTGTACGCAGAAGGCTTCACGGAGGAGGGTTGCATGCACGACGTCCAGTAGTGTGAAAATGATGAAGTATTTGACGTCCAAAGAAATATGTAGGGTCCTCTATGGTTTCATACTAAAACCCCTCAGTACAAGAGATTCTTTTCTAAGTTTCAGTCCAACCGCACGACTCAAATATTTCTAAAGTCCATTTATTTTCTCATACGTTGCACACCATTGGACCTCGAAGGATGCGAATCCTTATGTATTATATCTCAGCACAAACATTGGAATTTTCCTCGCTGCTACCACTCACAAGATTGCTTAAGAAAATATTTTATCAGCTGTATTTGATAACGTTCAGGTTTCCTTGCCACTATAAAATTGCGTCAAATAAACAAATATTAAAGTCGTGTATACCTGGCTGGTGGATTGCTTGAAGTGACTGAATGCCGAACAAAATGAAAGGTTTAATTGGGCACCCACGCATCTCAATTGAATGCAAGCCAATGGAGGTCTGTACTCTTTACTGATGAGTCCAGATTTTGCTTGCAAAGTTACTCAAGAAGACTGTTGATCTGGCGGAGTTGGAAACCCGCTATTATCCTAGTCATAACCATGGAAGAAACAAATTTGGTGCTTCCAGTGTATCTCTTTGGATGGTCGCACAAACCAATCGTCACAAGAAGCACAGTTAGTGTTCAGTTTTATAGAGGTGACATTCTCGATCCAATTGTTCGTCCTTACGCAGGTGCAGTGGGTGACTCCTTCATCCTACAAGACGATAATGCAAGACCATACCGAGCTCGGTTGGTGGAGAATTATCTTCGTGAGGAGAGTATTGTGTATATTGGTTGGCCAGTACGTTATCCGTATTTGAACCCGATTGAGCATGTTTGGTATTCTCTAGGGAAACGTATTTCTCCACTTAACCCACTCGCTACAACACTTCAGGGTCTTGGAACTGCCTTGACACAGCAATGGACTTTGCTGCCAATTAATAAGCAACATCATTCTGAACATGGGATATTATGTCCTTCCTGTATAGCTATTAGAGGTTTGTCACACTCCATATTGAAGCTGATCATGCATTGAATTAAGATTCTATGCATTTTTATGTTTTCATTTTATCTATTTTCAAGGTAGAAAATAAGCTTATTGTTTTTAAATCGTGTCTAACTTATAAACCGCTGTTCGATCAATGTTTTTGCCAAATTTAATTTAACTCCATGGAATAGAAATTTCACAATTACCATCTTTCTGATCTTTCCTTAATTTTTGGAAACCAGTCTATAATCATAAACATTTCTCAGGAACTTCCAAAACTGTGTCAGTTTTTGTACTTACAGAAGGCATTCAATTAAAAATAGTTGATCATTATTCTTTCATCTTTCTTTTTTCAACATTATAACGGTTTCTAATAATAATTTAAACAAAATTATGGTGTGAATAATAATTGTCATAGATCACATAGTTCTGAAATTACAATTTAAGTTGAAAAAAATCCCTTAACATGTGTAACACTGACCGTAAATTCAAAAGAAACATGGCATTTTCGAGTAATTCACTTACTCTAAACACCAATGTATATTCTCCGAATATCTAATATTTTGAAATGTTTGAAATCTTTTATCAATTTCACTGTGAAATATCCTATTAATGATATCAATATTACGATGTTAAGGTTGAAATTAGCTGTAGAATACTGAGCAGATTCATACTCAGAATGTCGTCTACAAATAATCTTATTATGTGCTAATTGCAGAAACTTATATTTGACTTATAAAACTTCCAAGTATAGTAACAGGAACAATTTTTTTTGTCTGAATTCGAAAGATTTGTAGAAGAGCATAAGACTGTGAGCTAATGTAGTGACGTCATACTCCCGCATAATCTCATTGGTTGCGAAGATGTCTGGTAAACAAATCGCTGATGTCGCATATTACCGACAGGTGTTTGTGATCTTTGATTCATAAAAGCTTTATATATCTTCTTAAGTGTGTCTCGTCTATTTGTCTCCTTGCCCAACTTAAAGAGCTTAGAAAGAGTGTGAAAGCATTCCATCTTATAGATGGCTTGGAGTTTGAATTTTTAGTCTTATTTTAGTTGCAGTTCTATTTCTCTCGCTGCAGATTTATTGGTCTGGAAAGAGAATAGAAGAAAAACCTTCCGATTTATACAGTTTAAAAAGTGGCCTTCCTTTTCGTTTCAAATTTATATTTCGAAATAGATTATGGAAGATACTTTCTCTATTTTTGTAGAAAACATATATAGCGTAACGGACTTCATTATTGATTTTTCTTATTACGTTACATGCAGTTAGAAGTTAATAATAAAGAATTTGATAATAATGTTGCGAGATTTATTTTGGAGTAAGTCATGAATTTGCAAATAATGAATGTCCAAATATCCCTATCATATATAACTGTTACTTTATGATTAAAATTAATTTCTCCAGCATTTTTCAGTTAAATTCAAAACTAGGCTAAGATTCAATGAAATATAAAGAAGTTTATAAATTTTTGTCGATGTTCTCGCCATTTTTGGAAATAGCATCTAAACCAATATCTCAAACCAAAAATGTTTTAAGATTTCATTTAATATTTGGATTTAGTGATTTTTTCGAAAGTTGTGTATCAAATTTTGTCACTCGGTCCATCTATCGTAAGAATTTAAACGGTTCCCCCATCCTACCCTGAGGGAATCTGTTGATGTTGATTTAACCCTAGTATTATTAATAGGCCAATAAGAAGAATGTGTACTAATTTTCATTAAAATCCTTCCATCCGTTCTGAAGTGGTTCTATGGAGCGCATACAAGCATACACACTACTACGTTCAAAAGTTTCGGAACTTTTCAAATATTTTCCAAATGTAAATAAATTAAACAATTTTCTGCTAAACAAGCGAAGAGTATATGACTGACAAGTTAGAACCGGTTTTATCCAGTTCAACTAAGTACAACAAATATGCGTAGATCGTGATTATAGGTATTCAAAATTTCCCATCGCGGGGAAAGATGTCGAGGTTTACTCGATTGCAAAGGGTTGTACTCAAGGAATTTCCTCAGCATGCATTAATGTCCTTAAACGTCTAATTGATTCGGTGAGACGCAAGAGACCGGATATTTGGAAAGGTAAGTCGTGAGTACTCTATCATGATAATGCGCTGACTCACAGATCCATCCTGGTCTCAAATTGTCAGTCCAAATATCACTTATTTCTCTGATCTCGCCTCACGTGACTTTTCCCTCGGAGGAAGAATTTGCTTAAGGGGTAACAATTCTCAAGTTCCGAAGAAGTGCAGTGACTAAGGCACTGGAGGAAGTGGCAAAAAGAGGCTTGCAATTAACCATTTACATCTTTGTATGAATGGCGGAAAAAATTAATAGTTGCACACGGTAGTTACTTCGAAGGAAACGCCGAATATACATGTTCTATCTAATCTCATCCTTTGGTCAAACTTCATCGTCTTCAAAAACTTTTCCGGGACTTTTAGAATGTAATACTTTAACAGATAAGGGTGGATCACTCTGAAGGGCTTAGAGAATTTATCAATCCCAATTATTTAGAGTTTTATTAAATTATAGATTATTCCACCCGAAAACAGAATCATTCAGATGGCTTCTGAGATAAATAATAACATTAAGGTGTACACGTACGGGTTCAGAGTCAATGCTGAAGATTCGTATCTTTGAATAATGCTCTATTCAAAAATTATTGTCTTAAATCACAGTGTTTCATCTGCGTGTTCCAGGCTGAGCTGGCAGCATTTCATTTTGCCATGATCTGGAGTCAGAATTAATATTTTTACTGACAGCTTGTTATCCAAATGAATTCTAAGGAGTGTTAAACCAAAATCTTCCGGCAAGAAGGTTAGTTGATCAACAATAGAAAGCTCATGCCGCTAACCGAAGTAACGAGCTAGCTGGCCACTTTGTTAGAATTGCAAAATAGCGGGAGAATTTATTAATATATCAGCTTCATATTCTTCGATAGAGTATAAAATTAAAAATTACATCCTTCAATTCTGACAAGAGCACCAGACTAGCTCAGGCTCATGAAGCGGGTCTAAGACTTCAGCTCTGTGGTGGATCTTGAATTTTTAATTACCGATAAATTTTCTATGTATTTTCTAACAAAGTAGGGAACTTGTCCTCCTCACTTTTATTGTTTTAAAAAAATTTGAAATCACTTCTTTGTGTTTGTAGAAAAATTGGAATGGCTGTTATATTTTTGGCTGCCAGTGCGATGGAGAGGTTGCAGTTTGTAAAAGAATCTAAAATTTCATCTTCCTGCCACTCATATCGATCTCGGACGTTAGCGTTCTGTTTTTGTTGGTTTGTTCTTTTTCTAAAATAGCTGTATGTGATTTCTTTTGTTAAGTCTTCTTTCTTGTGATTACATTGAAGCAGACTTTCATTCTACAATTGATTTTCAAAATGTTAATAAAAGTAATACTTCACAAAATAATAGTTATAGAGATTTGAACTGTATTCATGGTGACAATATAGAGGGATATGATTTTGGGTATAGAGATAATATTACAAAAAAGTATAAAACCAGGATTTTTTGGAATTCAAAATATAAATATAAAAATAAATTGGCTTCCCCTATTTCACATTCTACTTTGCAGTTCAAAAGTAATATGAAGCAAATGAATAATAATGAAAAGATTGATTATTTAGAAAATCTAAAATTCAAAAGTTGTAATAATAAAAGATGCAAAACTTGTGTAATGATTAATGAAGCTCAATTAGATAATAGTTCTGAATTTCTTTTTTGGGGGAACTTACAATTGTATATACATGTTGAATTGTAAAATTTGTAATTTCAAGTATATAGGACAAACATGTAATACAATTAACTTAAGAATTAATCAACACCGTTCAGACACTAAAAAATTTGAAAACAACAAAAATATTCACAATAAAATAGAAATTGGACATTTTCATGCACACGGTTTTGATAACGTAGTTATTAGTATCATTAAGATAGATCCTTACATAAAAAATAGATTATGGTGGGAAATTCTTTTATAGACTACTACAATACTATTTATCCATATGGATTCAATGTATTGTATTTTGGAAAAAACATTTTGCAAGTCTTAAAAAGTAATGAATCTCATTATTTTTATAGAGTAGAAGCTTCAAATATAGGAAAAAGACATTGTAAATCTAATATAGCTAGACACAAGAGAGATAATAGAGAACTTAATATTATTAATGAAGATTTAATGGAATTTTGTAAGAATTTTGACAAAGATTTTAACATAAAAAAGATTAAACGATATATGTTTGGATTAAATAAAAAAGAAATAAAGGCATGTAGAGAATTAATTATGGATAATAAGAAAGACTCACAAGGATGGGATTTGATTAGAGATATATTCAAATTTATATATAAAAAATTTAATTTATCTCATAACACTCACAATAAGAAAGATATTGAATACTGTACCTTCCTTTATATGAACAAAAAGTATGACAACTGTAAATTTTCTGATATATTAGATAAACA
Source organism: Araneus ventricosus (assembly GCA_013235015.1). Taxonomy (NCBI): domain Eukaryota; kingdom Metazoa; phylum Arthropoda; class Arachnida; order Araneae; family Araneidae; genus Araneus; species Araneus ventricosus. The sequence goes on along the minus strand of BGPR01013909.1, from coordinate 22,893 downwards.
TATTAATTGCTTCCCTATAAAAAATATTGAAATTAAACGTGCATTTAAATATAACAAACAATTAGGCAGAATGATTTTAACTATAATATAACTATAAAAGAAAGTAATACGAGTGATGTTTACAAGTGTATAAAATATAATAATTTCTTGAATGAAGATCATGGACATGTAATTACTGGAGATTTGAATATTATTAGAAACGAACAACTTAGAGAATTAATGAGTAAAGGTACAAAGCATCGCTTGGCTATAGCTAATAGTAATGAAATTATTAAAAAGCAAATTAAAAAAGATATTGAGAAATTTTTATTAAATATGGCAATTAAATATAGTATGCCTCTAGAGGCATTTAGTGAATATAGACAAAAAACTTTATTAGATCTTTTTAACTATAATTTTAAATCTAATGATTATATTAGATATCCTGATATTAAAAATCGAATTAAAGAGTTGCAAACAGAATTTGTAATAGTCTATATAGACAAAGTGCCCAGTAACTTTGCTATAATTTGTAAATATTATTACAAAAAAATACTTAATGATCATATTATTAACAGTGATATTTATAATGAGACAAAATCAGGTGAAAGAGAAATTTCTAATAGAATTCAAGCCTTCCATAAAAAACTGGGAATTAATTATATTAAAAAAGATTATCCTCACATCTTTCTAACACCAAAATTTCACAAGTGTCCTCTTAAATTTAGAAGCGTTACAAATGGCTGCAATACTTATATTACAAAATCTGGCAAACTCCTGCAAAAATACATACAGACAGTGATAGAGAATTTAAATAAGCAAAAAGATACAATTATAGTAAATAATAGTGAAGAGATAGTAAATGTAATTAAAGATGTAGAAATAACTAGCGTACATACTTTTGACTTCCAGGATTTATTTACAGGATTTATTATTCCAGGTACAGATATTGAAGATTTGATTAATACCCTAGTAAATATACATAAAAATTTTGATCTTAAAAAAGATATTAACATTAATAATTTTAAAAATATTATTAATCTTGTTCTAAAAGAAAATTATATCTTTTTTGATAATAGGATTTTCCATCAAATTAAAGGATTACCTCAAGGAGGTCCATTTAGCAATAGTTTAGCAAATATTTACCTTCACTACTATGAGAAAGATTTTACTAATTATAGCCATAGTATAATATTCCGTTATATAGATGATTTAATATTATTCAATAAAGAAATAGACTTTAAGCCACATATTGACTTCTATCCTGATTATTTAAAACTTATAAAAACTAATGACAATGAATTAGCTGCAGAATTTCTAGATCTAGATACAAAAATTATAAATAACAAAATAGTAACAGATATATATGATAAAAGAAATACATTTAATTTTCAAATTAACCGCTTAACTTAACAGCCCGAGAATATTCGTGCATTGAAATATCGAAATTTTAGTCTTATAAACTAAAATTGAATCATTAATTAGCTTTATAATTTGACACAAAAAATATGTAGGATCCATAAACATCTTAAGTGTCCTATGCCTTCTTAGATGAATGAAAACGACAGCCCCTTTACAAAACAGGAGGGGTCATCTTATTAGATAGCAAAGAAAACTATTCAGTTAAGTGGTTAATATATCCTTTCTGTCTTCAAGAATTTAGTGAAAAATTATATAATTAGAAATAATAATTTAGTAACAGACAATAATAATAGAATTAAGAACATAAAAATTTTTTATTGTTTTGCAATAGATTATGGAATGCCAAAAAGTTTTTTACGAGTTTATATAGATAAGAAATATTTAGGTCATTTAGAATAAAACATTCATATTGGTATATAATGGAATATTTTTATTTCTTTGAGGGTAGGTTTATGTTTTTTCATGTTTTACTTGTAATCTGTAATTTTATTCAAATTTGGATATTGATTTTTTGGTTTCAAATTTTTTACATAGATGGCGCCAGGATTTTTAAATTGAAATTTTCCTTTTTAATAGACATTTTTACCAATTTTCAAATATAATATCTAGATAAATAATTGTATTACATTTTTTAACTGTTTTGAGATTTTTAATATAGGTATCTTACTATTTCTTAATATCAATCTTAATTATATTATTTGGTCAATTATGCTGTTTCATAGTTGGAAATCTAGTTTTGGCAATCTGTGATGTCAAGCTAAGTGGCGGTATATATTAAAAATGTTGAATTCTGGCAAGGATAAGTAGAGACACCGAATATTTAATGTTTAATGAATATTATGGATATTTTATTGAATGATATATTTATTGTTTTTAGTGCAATATATTGCTGTATTGCATATTTTTATCTTGAATTTTAGTCCTTTCTATATAGTTATGTTTTATTGTTAGAGTTAGTTTATGATTTTTCTTTCTAAATTCTTTCAATTTAGAGTAAATTACCCTGTTTGTTTTTTCAACAACTTTAGTAACAGGGATGGTTTATACAGCAAAATTAATTTAACCTGGCTAAAGCTTGTCCACAGCCAAGCTGCTATATTAATTGTTGAAAACTCCATATACTTGGATTGCCTTTTTCAATACTATTAATAACAACACAGTTTTTTTACATGTTGACATATAAATGTTTAAACTTAATTTTATGTTCATGGTATCTATAGTATATTCAATTTTTTAGATTTGTTTTAAATTTGGTTGTATTGTTCAAATAATGACTTTTTAGTATAGGATTTGCTTCTTGATATGTCTTGTTTACTTTGTTTCTGTATGATCATATATAATAAGTTATATATATATTTATATATAATGTATTCGTTATTGCAGTCGTTACATAACAAAACAGGCCGAGTTATTAACTAATTTCTTTTTATTATCGGAGAGTGACGGCATGTACGTACATCTTCGTTTAAGTTTTTAAGCCAAAAGTGAATAGAAAATACCTGCTTTTTCTCAGGTAGGGATTTAACAGATAGACATGTGATCAAAGTGAAGGGAATAATAGCTATTTTTACTATATTACGTAAGTGTTTTAGAAAAAATGCATGGCAGCAATAAGTCGCTGATTTCGCGAGTTGTGGAAACGATTAAAATATTCTTTTAGTAATAAATATGCCAAAACGAGAGATTTAATATACCTCCAGAGCGGGAAATAGAACGAAACTGGAGTTATATATATATATAATAATAATAATAATGTTTATATTCCCTTCACTTTGAACACGTGTCTATATGTTAATCCCCTATGTGAGAGAACGCAGAGATTTTTCTCTCTCTTTTGACTTGAAACTTTCATACGAGATGCACGTATATTCCATCACTCTCCCATATATTGATAGTAAATGAAAAATAGTTATTTTCTCGGCCTGTTCATTACTTAACGACTACACCAACAAAATTATTAGTGCATATATATATATTTGTACAGCAAAATTAATTTAACCTGGCTTAAGCTTGTCCAAAGCCAAGCTGCTATATTAATTGTTGAAACTCCATATATATGGATTGCCTTTTTTCAATACTTTTAATAACAACAGAGTTTTTTACATGTTGACATAAATGTTTCTATTTAATTTTTGTTCATGGTATCTATAGTATTTTCAATTCTTTAGATTTTGTTTTAGATTTGGCTGTATTGTTTAAATTATGAATTTTTAGTATAGGATTGGCTTCATGATATGTCTTCTTTACTTTGTTTATGTAAGATCATATATAACAAGTTATATATATATAAACGATTGTCACCTACTTTCACTAGAAACTTCCTGCATTTCGGAAGAAAAATTGAAGTTGGATATTTTGAACCGTCCTAAATTTGGAAGAAATTGAAAAATGAATATTTCAGAATAATGTCTCATTGAACACAATTAAGTTAAAAATTTAATATAAGAGTTTGCTACTTTCTACCCAATTAGTGGATGGAATGAAGGAATGAATGAGGTACAAGAAACACCTAAAGGGAATCTTCAGAGGACAACATTGATTGAGAATGAAACTGGAGATGCTTTCATAAATGGCTTTTTATAAAAACAATATTTATTTGAAAAAAATCTAATCTGTGAAGTGAAAGAGAAACGTCAGAAAGGAAAAGCACTGCGTACTCAGTTGTTGATGAGGCATTCGTTAATCAGCAGGTGACGAATGATTAGGAGTTGGAATTCTCGCATTGGTGCGTTTCAGGAAGCTGAACTATGCGGAAAACGTGATAATGCAGACAAATTAAGTAGGGTGTCATCTGACGAGGTTGCATGAAATTTACTAGAATAGACCCAAGGTAGGGCTTCTATTTGCGGAAACAGCGCTTATTTCTATATAGAGGAAGATTGCCGAATTTGGACCATCTGGACTTTTCTTAATGCGCAGTGATAGAGAAGTAATTTTAGTGAAAAATAAGTAGTACAGTCGACGCTCGTTATAACGACCCTCTGCGTCCCACAGCAAAAGGTCTTTATATCGAGTGTTCGCTATAGTGGATATAATTAAAAAATGTTCACAAGCACGCTCAGCAGTTCCGTAAAAATAGGCGATTTTTAAAGATATTCCAACTAAATACTCAGATTATTTTTCATCATTGGTATTAAAAATAAAATTTTATCTATTAAAATATATTTAGAAAACAGAGTTTAAAGTAGAAAATAAAGGTTGTTATATACTTACAAAGCATTTATTTTCTAAAGAAAAAATCAGAAATGGTTGTTTGTCTTTTCTGCTAATGTGATTTTTTGCAAAACATGATTTTCCATTTCAGTTAAAGATGATAAATAATGTTCTGTATTTTCTTGCCTTTCAAAAAAACATTTTAAAGTCTCAATAGCACTTGAAACTTTTTTTATACTAGGCTATTTTAATTTCCGCGCTGTGGTAAGTGGTAATTCCCCCTCCCCCTGTCAAAGTTGAACTGTAACACTGAAGACTCTACATCTACGAAGCTTGGCAATACAATAATCAAGGTCATTTACGTTTAGAAACATATTCTTTTTGGAAAAATACCGGGAAGAGTGTCCGCTGAATTCGAACGCTGCGTTTTATTCGGATTAGACGACACTGGACGGTCGTTATACAGGGAGTAAAATAAAATAGCGCATAGAGAAACACAGTTGGGGATTTTATAACTGGTCGTTATAATGGAATGGTCTTTATAATGTGTGGTTGTTATAACGAGCGTCGACTGTAGTATTTTTTT
>BGPR01013909.1:6872-17743 GCA_013235015.1 Araneus ventricosus | reverse complement strand
TATGCCCAAATTGGACCACCAATTTCTTTCAGCATAATTAAAGCAAATTTTATTTTTGATTCTCAAATTCATACCGGCACACTATAAATATAACATTTTATTTACTGTATCAATTATTCTTTCTTTGTTTCATCACAAGTGATACAAATGATACGTATCTTTAGTTTTTATACTTTTTGATCCAAAATTTGATTTATTGTTTTTATTTAATTTATTTACTAGCCGCCTTCGGCAACCAGCTTATTCGCCGGGAATATAATTTCAATTGAATCTCTTGTGTATAATTTGATATTCATGATTCCCTTAACAAAGTAATTTTAAATTCCAAATCGTGATAGACATTTAACTCATGTTCTTTCAGTAGCCTTCCACCTATTCTGTTCATTGTCTGCATGAACGTTCTCAATGGAGTCCAGTAACTGTCTGTGTCATGAATAATACAATGGCATCATCTTCACACTCTTATTTCTTTTGAAAATATGCATTTGATTTTAACTTTAAAATGTTGCGGCACATTTTACTTCCAGCAGTATGTTAGCTGAATAAAAATATATAATTAAACATAAAATATATTACCTTAGCTTTCAACAATGGAAGAAAAGCAAGCAAATAAATATTTGTTTAAACAATGAAAACGGTTTGAATTGCGTTGCAACAATTGAAAGTACTTTTGTAAATTATGCCAATTTGTTTAAATTTATTAAAATGAGAGAAAAAATCGTACAACAACTTAATTGATATAATTGAAAAGTAATTTTTTGCACTTTCAGGTGGTGTAAAAATAATATTTTACTTTAATATTTTCTAAAGTTATTAAGGATAAGCGCCGAAATTTCTCTTAATTTTTAATTAATTAAAATTCTAATTAATATTTCAAAAAATGGTCTCCGAGGTGCACATCCCCACCCTTCAAAGTATGTTTGTATCAAATTTCGTAGCTCTAGCTCGAGCGGTGTGCCCTGCAGAGCGCTAACACACAGACACACGGACACACACACATTCTCCTTTATTATTAGTAGAGATTTTGAATACTAAGAATACATATCTCATACGGTTTATGTGCATACATGTAGGAGTTTAAATTTTTAATCGTCGTCTGGCGTACTGATTGTCTATGAGTATTAAGTACATCATTATGAATCAAATTAAGTTCAATGAATGTTTTCTCATTATTCTTTCAAAAAAGAAATAAATTCAAAGTTTTTTTTAAAGAAATCCATTGCATTTAAAGAGAGGTGGAATAACTTCTTCATTATCACTTAAATTAGCACCGGACGATTTGTCTTCCACTAATTAATCAAATGTGGATAATTTCGGTGTCATGATATCTTTATCACATTCCACGTACTAGAAGGGAGGAAATTTTCACATTACAACTGAGGTCGTAATATGAGTTTTTGTCCTACAATTATTTATGTCCTGATATTACTTTGGGTCTTCAGTTCGCAGGGCCTAAAGTTTAGAAAAAATGACGAAAAACACGAACAATTACTTTCATACTAAAATGATAAAAGTTACAGTTTTGGGCTTCTAATAGCATCCAAGTGCTTCACTTTAGTTTCCTGATGACTGAAAAATTATATTTAAAAATCATTTGCAACATTTCTAGGTAGCGCTAAAGGTCCAATGTTATAGAATTGACTTGAAAATTTGAGGTTTTTATCTTTTACAAACAGACGCACTATTTTAAGTTATAAAAGGCTCTCTTTCTGAATAATTTGTTCCTGTGAGTGATTTTATACATTTTATTTTGATACCAGGTCATCCTTTTGTATTCTTTACATTCATTTTATAAATGACCCAGAAGTCGCCATGAGGTGGGAAAATCCAAGTTCCACCCAACCATCTATCCACATAAGGTGAGTTAAATTAAGTCGATTTAAACAAACGCGTGCCCGCACACTTTTTTGCAGACTCAGTGACTAGTTTGGCTCCTCTTTAAACAGCTAGGGTATGCCATGGAAAATTTAAGAATTAAAACTCAGGCGGAGATTCATCTTGCAGAACTCTCGAAATATTCTCTGTTTCCAAACTTTTCTCCATTGGAGGGGATGACAACTTATATGTTGTCCAATCATTGTAGTTCTCTAGTACTCTTATTGCTTTCTTGGAATAAATAAGATTTTATTCTCTTGCATAAACATTTTTCAGTTAAACTAAAAATATTTCATCGTTTTTTCAGTAAGGATTTATTTATTTTTATTGGTCGTAGAAGTTAAAATAAATCAGGCAGTTTATTTAGGTTTCCTGGCAATTCAGTTGGGATGTTATTGATAGAGGGCGCTGGAGTATTTCCCCCTTGTTTTGTAAGTGATTTGGTTTCTTAAATAACGAGGCAAATGTTTTGCCAAATTTAATTTTATTTTGTAATGTAGGGCCCTACAATTCTTTAGGGCATCGCCTGTACAATTCTGTGTGGGGTCCACCACATTTAGAGCATTTTTATGTGAAGTTATTTTCAATCTCCTTTGCGTAAACTCTAGAATGATGGGCATACCCGATTTTCTTTCTTTTTCCCTTCTAAACTGTGTTAAAGAAATCGGTTCTTTTTCTAAAAAGCGCTTTTGAAATGTTTTTTTTCCAAAATTGTATTAAAGATATTTTTCTCTCTCTCTTTTTCCTAAATTCTCTTTTCTAATTTCTGCGTTCTAAATTGTATCGCAAACTTCATTTTTCTTTTCTATTGATTATTTTTCGTCCATCTCTTGTTTTTTCCCAGTTGCATGAGGTTGTTCTTCTTATAAATTTATTTTGTTTCTTTTCTTCTGTCTATTTTTCAAAATTTTATTTCTTTTATTTATCAGTTATTTCGTTTTATTTATTTTTCATTTTTTTGTTTATTCCCTTATGTATGTTTATTAATTTATTATGTATGTTTGTATTTATTTATTACGTTTGTTGTTTTTATTCTATTTTACTTCTGTTGATATTTATTTTGTATTGTATTACTTATATTTTATTGTTTTGTATTACACAATTATTTCTTATAATATATTGTATTGTATTATATTATACTGTTATTTGTATGGAAAATTTTCTTCCCGCCTACTCGTGACTTGTTTTACACCCGTTGGGTAAGCTGAGTTGTCGTGGGCAATAAGAAAAACCAATCATGTACCTCGGCATAGATTGCACACCATGCATGCATATTATTTGCAGAGCTATAACTTGCGAATTTCTGGCAGAAAACATTTCGACGGGAGGCTGTCTCTGTGAAACGGCCTCTGGAATTGAGGGGCGTAAACATACTTACCTTACACAACTGTGACTTCCTGTGATAAAGTAGCTCTATGTCACTGAAGTAACTCTTTGTGACTCTGTTATGTGACTGAAGTAACTCTTTGTGACTCTGAGATTATGTGACTGAAGTAACTCTTTGTGACTCTGAGATTATGTGACTGAAGTAACTCTTTGTGACTCTGAGATTATGTGAATGGAGTAACTCTTTGTGACTCTGTTATGTGACTGAAGTAACTCTTTGTGACTCTGTTATGTGACTGGAATAGCTTTTTGTAACTCTCAATTTATATACCTGAAACGTCTTAACTTCATATTGTTTAAACTGGTTTACATGGGCTACTCTGAATCTTTTTGCTCTTAAATCATCTTAAACGTTTTCACGTTTTCTGGCTTTTCAACAGGCAATCCTTTAGCAAGTAATTTCTTCGGTTTTTCTGCACGGGTGGGGGGATGGGGTAACGCAACCCATGTAAATAGCACCGCAATTCTAGTTTATTCCCACCACTACACCATTTATACTGAAAATTTAAGTAGAGGTCACCTATAAATGGGTAGGTGGTTTACGGATTAATTTTTCTTCGTTGTAGGCAACACTTACGAGTGTATTTTATTGCTTGAAGATGTAAACAGTGGTTCAGGAGGATGCAAAAGGAAGGGACCATAGAGTCAGCATTGCAGTGGAAGTTTTATTGTTGAAAAATCTTTCTCTGGTCATAAAAGTACAAAATTTCTGAAGGTAAGTGCATTTTAGTGTGAAAGTTAATACACCTACCTTTCATTATGTTGCTTTTAATGTAATTATATTTATCTGATAGACTGTAATGAATTTTTTCTTATATTCGGATAACTTTAAACCGAAACAGATGGTTTTCTGGCAACACAAAAATTTCCTGTGTGAAGTTAGCCCACTTGTTTTCTTTTAAATTAGTTTTTTCATTTTAGTGTTAACTAGTAAAGCCAAGAGCGGTTTTGTCTTCAACTTTTTATGATATGTCCATGGTGTGTAGAAGAAAGCTAGGGTCTTGCAGGTGTATGGATTACTCTTTAGAGACCCTAGAAGCTTGCCATAATTAAATTTTATGAGCTGAATGCATTATGTTAGAGGCAGAAGCCGTTTCTGATATCCTCAAGCTAACTATTTGCTTCAGAAGAAAGTAACATTGTGTAGGGATGTAACACTGGATGTTCCTTGGATTTCTCCAATAAGGAGTAGAAGGCCGCTTTAGTTTGTGTAGTTCAGTTGCTGTCAGTAGCGCAGACCTTAGAAAACGAAATAGACGCCTACTTTATTTAAAACGTCCGGCAGTGACTGTATAAATGGATTTCTAAATCACCATTCTGATTTGACCCCATATTGGGCCGTATGATTATTTTAATCGGGTATATATACAATTTATTTATTTATTTTTGCATATTTCGACCCAAGCTGTCATTAGATACGTCTTATATTTCCCCATAGTGAATTTGTTATTGAAAAGTACTGAAAAACATCCAATGCAAAGAATCTCCCCCTATAATGTAACATTGCACCAAAATATGGAAGAAAAATTTATTATTAAATTACTGTATGATTCAAATTCGGGAGCGAAACACTTTTTTAGTAATCATCTAACGAGGAAAAAATCAGAAACATCCTTTTATTAGAGAAATACATGCAATTTGAGGTAACGAAAATCTGTGCAAAATAAACCCGGATTACATATTCTATTTGTTCTTTATGCAGGTATTATGTTATCTTCCTGTGATCAGCCGAGGTTTTGCAGTAAACTTTGAATAATTTCTCTTATTGGAGATAATATAGGCATTTATAGGAAAATTGTTAAACTGCGCATGCAAATATTATAGCACATTTTGTTTTTCATAAGTTCAAAGTCAAATATATAGGGCAGCTTATATAAAAATCCATTGAAATATTGAAAGTTTTTACTTTAAATTTTAATACAATGCTTCACTGACATATTGTCAAGCTTTCAGTAAATTTTGCATAATTTGGTTAAAAACTGCGTGTTATAAGCAAAAAACAAGTGGAAAAATTTAAGATTTTTAAAAAAATTCTTACAGTTTCATGAATATAGTTTTACTTTTACAAAAATCTTAATAAGTATTGCGTACAGCAAACAAAAACATTTCTGAACGTTGCACATTATTTTCAGCTTTTTTAGGATTCGGGGAGATCCAAATTATTTTTCTTCTTCATCAATTTTCAGTTGGTCCCGTAACTGGCCCCGTGATTAAATTTTCAGATTTAGTGCAGTCAATGAAGGGTTTGGAAAAAAACATTAAATTGTATAGTTTTGAAAATTGGTACTCGTGTTCGGGAGGGGCTCCTGTTGAACATACTAAAAGTTCCCGGTCCTGTTTGGAGCTGGCGCCGCCATCATGGATTCAATCCTCTTTTTAAGTTTTTCTTGAATATAAAATTAAAGATCGCACAATTCCTTATAAACGCATGTTTTTATTTTTCTTCTAGTTTTGATAGTTTTTGAGAAAATGGGTCTGAAAGCTTGACGCCATCATGGATTTCACTCCCTATTTTAGTTTTTCTTAAATATATCGAAAACTCTTCAATTTTCAAATTACATGTGATTTAACAAATTAAAGGTGTACAATTCCCTATAAATGCTTTATTTACTTTTTTGTAGCTTTAATAGTTTTTGAGATATGGTCTGAAAGTAGATGAATTTGTAAAAAATCTTAGTTGATAGTCCAGTCAACGAAGGGTTTGAAATAAACACTAAATCGTATAGTTTTGAAAATTGGTACACATTTTTGCGAGGGGCTCCTGTTGAACATACTAAAAGTCCTCTGTCCTGTGGGGAGGGAGAAGTACGCTTTGCCTTCTTGGATTTCACCCCTCTCTTTTAGTTTTTCTTAAATATCTCGAACACTAGTTAAGTTTCAAATTAAACGTGATACCTTGAATTAAAAATTAAAGAGCGTAAAATTGCCTACAATTACATGCTTTTATTGTTCTTCTAGCCTGAATAATTTCCAAGATAATGGGTCTCAAAATTTGCCGCCTTATTGGATTTCATGACTCTTTTTCAGTTTTTTTTAATATATCAAATTCTATTCAATTTTCAAATTACATGTCATCAGGAAATAAAAAGGGTAAAATTACCCAGAAACACATGCCTTTATTTTTCTTCTAGCTTTAATAGTTTACGAGGTGATGGGTATCAAAGTTTCCCGCCATCTTCGATTTCACCCCTCCTTATTTTTTAGTTTTTCTTGAATATATCGAAAACTATTGAATTTTTAAATTACACGTGATTTCACAAATTAAAGAAACTAAAATTGTCTAGAAACGCATGCTTTTATTTTTGATCTAGCTTTAAAAGTGTTCGAGATAATGGGTTTCAAAGTTTGTTTCCATCTTAGATTCCATCCCCTTTTTCTTAGTTTTTCTAGAATATCTCAGAAACTGTTAAAGCTTGAAGAAAAATGAAAGCATGTATTTGTAAGGAATTTAACTATCATTGATTTGTTGTATTCCACATAATTGAAATTTGAATAATTTTCGAGGTATGTAGTAAACACTAAAAGAGAGGGAATGAAGTCGAAGATGGTGGAAAAGTTTGAGATCCATTATTTTGGACACTTTAATCATTGTTTTCTTGAAGCGATGCATCGATAATTTCGCCGAATGAATCAGCCTTTTCTTTGTTGGAGAATACGAGTCCTGTGCGACCACAAAGTGGTGGGATTTTAGAATTATTTCTGGTGAACTTTCTGTTTGTGCTTAACAATGAATTGTCTTTGGGATGAAAGCCTTCGAAAACTTTTTGCCATTTCTGATTGTCATAATCTTCTATTTCCTTCTTGATTTCATCAAAGAGTTTATTGACGATTGTTTTATATGGTCGGCAAGGGATAGATAGCTATAATTTGAGGAATCTCTTTCTCAGACTTCTTTTGTCTTTGATGTGCTGGGGTAGTTTCTATGTATGTTTGCTATCTTTTTCATTTTGCTAACACGACTTATTGCTTAATATAGTGAGCTGGTAAAAGGGAGTCCATTGCAGCTTGAATGCTAATGGTGCTTGAGATCAAAGGATCGCCTGAAGTATTTTTTCATTTATATTATGCAATTCGTGCCAATTCGCAGTGATAAACATCCTTAAGTGCGGCTCAGAGAATGTTTCAACACGTCGCCAAATCAATCACTCTCAACCTCTGGATTTCTCGGAGTTTAGAGCGCGAACCATTCGTCTGGCGCTTAAAACACCAACCCAACCTGCAAACTCCTTTTGAGATATTAACTCGCCATTTAGTAGAACGGCCAGAATCTTCAGCGAAGATTCTGGCTCAAATAATTTAAACACTACAAAAATTAATTGATAAGGAAGCAGAACGAGGCAGATTTATAAATGCCTGAATTTTAACCACTTAACTGAATAGTTTTCTTTGCTATCTAATAAGATGACCCCTCCTGTTTTGGAAAGGGGCTGTCGTTTTCATTCATCTAAGAAGGCATAGGATACTTAAGATGTTTATGGATCCTACATATTTTTTGTGTCAAATTATAAAGCTAATTAATGATTCAATTTTAGTTTATAAGACTAAAATTTCGATAATTCGATGCACGAGTATTCTCGGGCTGTTAAGTTAAGCGGTTAATAAAATAGTGGTAGTTGCTTATATTGAAATATTAACAAATATAAAATGTGGATGAAGTATTACAGAAATTCGTTCTTACTCGGAAAAGAATTTGGAAGCCCTTATGGAGACGCTACTTTTTTGTCTTGACAGAATCAGATCGGCAATAGTTCTAGAACATCTTTTAATGGAAATTTTTCTTTCTTTTTTGATTACGGATTGAAAATAATTTTGGAGTGAATAGGGCAAAATAGCCTTTGTAGCTGAAAATCCCTCAAACCCCTTTTTCAAATCAAATTTTCATTCTTACTCTCTGTAAAACGTCTGCTATTAGTTTTGAGGTTGTATCTTTAATGTTAGCTTCTAGTTTAAAGGAAGTCATTTAGTAAAGCAGAAGTTTTTCGCACATTTTAAGGTAATACCTGAAAACGCACATACTTAACAATTTCTTTTGGTAATCTTTATTTCATTTTCAGTATACAATATTTAAAATTATATCAGAATTTTATGTTCTTCTTTATTACGAAATTGTAAATCCATAACCTACAACTAGGTTTTAAAAATTGCTTGCTTTTGTTAAATGAAATAGATCAATGATTAGATGAATAAATTAACGATATAATTGGAAATTTGTTTACGTATATTGAGCTCTTTCATATATTAATATAATAACTCTTCTTTATTAACGAATAGGTTTTAATGAATACATATTAATGAGTTTGTATGGCCCATGAAATATATTCATGTACTGGCATCAGATAAAGGAGGATTTTTAAAATTTTAAATGAGATTGAATTTCCTGATTTACATCAAGTGTTTTTGGAAATTCGTCTTGCTATTACTTGCAATTCGTTCCTTACTTCTGCTTTATTTGTAACTCGAAAATTACTATACGTAATATATCTTTCTAAAATTCCGACGAAAGAAAGGCAGTCATTTAGTGCAGAACCCCTCTGTTGTTGCGCTCTTGATGGTCACATAAAGACAAAACCTACCGTGGTGTTCAAAATTAAACACCATAAAATGCAAAAAAATTGGAGTTAATACAAAAATAAAGGCTCAGAATCAGTTATGGAGAATCGTGTAACATATAATCGTGGAAACTCACATTTTACACTGGAGATTCGGTCACGAGAATATTTAGGGTATCAACTAGAAATTGATGAAGGCGAAAAGAGCTTTCGACTCACCCCATTTCATAGAAAGCTGATAGCGAGACGAAGCTTTCATCAATGGTTATGTTTGATGTGCACAATACTTACATGTATTTTCGTAAACATAGCAGAAATATTTGGGAAGATATAAAGGTTTCTTTTAAAAATTCCAAATTTTCCTCATGTTTTTTTCTTATAACTTACAGAGTTTTAAACCAAATTGTATGAAACTTACAGAAAACTTGACAATAAGTTAGAGAAGCATTGTATAAACATTTTAAATAAATACCTTGAATATTAGAGAAAATATGAGTTTTTGTAGTAAATAATTTTTTACTGCGAAAGTGTGAAACGTAGCGTAATTTTTTTTTGACAGTTTCAGAGCTAGATATATAAGGCAACTTATATAAAAATTCCAGTTCAGTGCCGTTAATATTCAGAAAGATATCAACATTGCAAGAAATGAATTGCTTTTGTCCTCTAAGAAAAATAAAATGTTGAGTGTTCTTGCAGAAATTGATGTTTTTTAATCTTGAATTTTCGAATAGATACCGTCGAAATGCAATTTAAATTATGTATTTAATTTAGAAGTATACATGAGTGTTCAGGATGTTCAACTTTCTTGAAATTAAATATTATTGTTCGAAGAGTGAAGTTTAAGAAATATCAATTTGTAGAAAAATCTTCATCATTTTGTTTCTATTAGAAATGAATAGAAATTCCTCTCTCTGCAATGCCGATATCTTTCTAAATCAATCTTAATCGTATTCAACTGGAGTTTTTATATATGTTGCCCTATATATCTGGCTTCCGAAGCTGTGAAAGAAAAAAGTCTCGTACATGTGCAGTAAAAAATTATTTAGTACAAATACTCATATTTCCTCTAATATTCAATGTATTTACTTCAAATTTTAATACAATATTTCTGTAACATATTGTCAAGTATTCTGTAAATTTCATACAATTTAGTTTAAAAGTCTCCAAGTTATAAGCAAACAACATGTGGATTAATTTGGGAGTTTTTAAAGAAACATTTATATCATCCCGAATATTTCTGCTATGTTTACGAAAATGCATGTGAATATTATGCACATCAAACATAACTATTGATAAAAGTTTCATCTCGTTATCAGCTTTCCGCAAAACGGAGTGAGCCGAAATCACTTTTCGCCTTCATCTATTTCTAGTTGGGCCCTAAATGTCCTCGTGACCGAATCTCCAGTGTAAAATGTGAGTTCCCACGATTCTCCACAACTGATTCTGAGCCATTGTTTTCGTATTAACTCCAAATTCCACACCAGTGTAGTGTAATGCAGGCTACTGATGCGAATGAATTGCTCATTGTTAAAATATCTAAATTTATATATAAAAGTTCAGTACTCAGATAGCTTCAAATTAGCCAGCACTCCAAACTGTAAGGTGATGTAGACCAATATGTTTTTTTTAGAACTTTTACTAGAGAATTTCATTTAAATAGACCTACTGACGCAAACAAAACCGTGTGGTAGTCTTGTGAGACTGAAAGAAATTTTTAGGATTTCCAGCTGCACCTGCAGTGATCTTTTGACCGAAAGAACTTTGTTAAAATGCACCTTTGCTTCTTTTAACATTAGTGTGAATTTGTATTTCTTTTTAAGATATGAAATTTTAAATGTTTTCTTAATTGTCTCACATGCTACAATGCGTTTAATATCTTAAGCTTTTATTTTTATTTGACTTCTGATTTATCTTCTAATATGATGTCTCTAATATATCTCTGCTAATATGATGTCTCTAATATATCTCTGCTAATATGATGTCTCTAATATATCTCTGCTAATATGATGTCTCTATTATGATATCTCTGCTAATATGATGTCTCTATTATGATATCTCTGC
>BGPR01013908.1:0-40494 GCA_013235015.1 Araneus ventricosus | reverse complement strand
ACATAATAGTCTACCAGTTTCCTGCTATTTATTCTTCTTCACTATGTCCAATTACTTCGCGAATTTACGATTCTTTCACTCGTGGAACTCATGTCAGTTGTTGTTTAATTCAGACATCTCGATAAAATCTGCTCAGAATACAAAGTTTAAAAAGAAAAGGAAGAAATACAAACAAATCACGCTTTATTTTTCTAAAAAAGGCAGTTGTAGTATTTTTGTTAGCGATGTATAACGATTATATAACGATAACGCGGTTAAAGGTATTTTTGCTTAGGGTAAATTAACGCAATTTATTTTTCTTCCGAATGTCCAATTACAGCATGAATTTGCGATTCTTACTCGTGGAACTAATGCCATTTGTTGCTTAATTCAGAAGCGTCAATAAAATTTGCTCAAAACGCAAAGTTTAAAAAGAAAAGGAAGAATACAGACAATTCACGCTTTATTTTGCAAAGGCGGATGTATTATTTTTGTTAACTTTATACAGCGGTTGGAGGAATTTTTGCTGAGGGCAAATCATGCTTAGCGTTAATTGTTATAATTTTGGTCTTTAAACATAATTTGTAGGTTTCTATCAAATTTTGGACAAAATCCATCAGCGGGAAGTCTGTCTGTCTGTATGGCCGCGGTCATGCGAACGCTATAACTCAAAAACTTGAAAGCTGGATGGATAAAATTTCATACACAATTTTATCGTCATGAATGTAGGTCCGTATAAAATTTTGGGTCAAATCCGTCAAAAGGTTGACTGTCTGTCGGTCTGTATAATCGCATCTCCACGCGCATGCGTACTGGACGCAATCTTCTGTGCACGATATTTATTGACTCCTGCTTTGCGCTTTTCTTTTTCATCCGATT
This sequence comes from Araneus ventricosus, assembly GCA_013235015.1. Lineage (NCBI taxonomy): Eukaryota > Metazoa > Arthropoda > Arachnida > Araneae > Araneidae > Araneus > Araneus ventricosus. The sequence continues at coordinate 39,636 of BGPR01013908.1, read as the reverse complement.
CTCCATGCGCACGCGTACTGGTAACAATCTGTGCACGCGGGAGGATTATGCGACTTTGTCCTTGAGCCAGCAAGAGTAGAAATCGGTACGCATCTGTGAATTTGATTCTTTACCTAAATATTTTCTGATAGTCATTGGATCCTGGGTTACAATAGGTTCGAATTTTTTTTATCCACGCGGGGGGAGGGGAAGCAGCACCTTTTTCGAGAAGTATACGAGAAAGTTTAGGGGAGAACACTCCCGCTGGTTTTTCACTTGTTAAAACCGCTCAAAATAACCGGTTTTTGAAATAACGGGTTTTCGGTTTAAAAAAAAAAAAGAAATAACGTTTGTAGAAACAAAAAATTTTATTAATACTAGTATACAATAAGTATTGATACAATAAGTAATTAATGTAATAAGTATTGATTATAAATAAGTGATAATACAATACGTAATAATAATAAATGCGTAATTATTGCAATAAGTAAGTATTATGGACAATTTTTTTTTTTATTAACATTGTTTTCACAAGAAATTAATTCATTGGCCAATATTTATCATCTTATCTGCTCATAAAGACCCTTCCAGCAGTGAGTGGACACCTCTCATCGGAAACAACATCATTCAACGTAGATACTAATCTTTCGGACGCCTTCCGATTGAGATAAATATTTTTTTGCTACAAAAAACAGACGCCATTTGCAGACAAAATTTTTTAATAGTACTGTTTTTGCAGGAAATCAATCCATTGGCCAATATTTGGGGGATATATATATATTGGGAATTTTTTTTGTTGTCTGAAGGTTACCTAGATTGGACCTAAAACGGTTGCCTAAATTGGACCATTTAAATCGATGGAGTTATTATCGTAAACTGCCTAAATAGCTCAGAAAGCAGTTTATTACTGTTAGTAGAGCTCTTAAATTGGGATTGGAACAAGTCAGAGCAAAAAAGCAATAAAAGGACACTAAAGCCATCAAATGTTGGATCAAAAAGTATAAAAACTTATGTTACGTATTATTTATATCATTTATGAGGGAAAAAAAGAAGAGTAAGTGATACAGCGCAGAAAAGGTTTTACTTGGGTTCATGCATTGTGCGCTGGTGTGAATTTGAGAATTAAAAAATATTTTTGCTTTAATTTTGCTTAAAGAAATTGGTGATCCAATCTGGGAAACCGGTTTCCTTGATTGGACCGAGGACGTATTTTTTAAGCCGCTTTTTTCCTAATTTAAAGTGTTTTTCGTAAAAAGTTAATTACACTGTTCTGAAGACAAATAAACTACAAAAAAAAATTCTACTACTTGTTTTTCATTAAAATTATTTCTCCATCACTGTACAATAATGTACACTGTACATTAATCACATGTCTAAGTGATTCAAGTTCGGTGACTTTTTCCTACAATAATGCAATTTTTTTTTTTTTTCATAATATTTTTTAAAATAATTTTTTACCAGCATTTTCGAAAAAAAAAAAAAAAAAACATCAATTGCAATAAACACTCCATAACAAGAAAATGCAATACCAATTTCGCCCTAAAAGGTTTCTTCGCTACTTTCCTATGCAGGCTGCGCGCAAATCTCTACTCAATTTTTGATTAAACATGTTTGTTGGGCAGGTCCGGAGGAAACAGCAAATTGAAAACGTCACTTCTTTCAAACGAGAAAACGGAATCTTAAATGAGGTGTTGTAACTATCGTAAAGAGAAGGTTTATTTATCCAACGGATTTTGAATTCATTGATCAATTCCGAAGAAGAAAAATGGCGTCAATGAATGCGAAGTCAGACCACAGTAAATATTTTATCTTCTTTCTAATCGGAATAATGCATTCTGAAGGATGACAGCGTTTGGATTTCGAAATTAGGATTTTCTTAACTGGCACCTTGAAATGCATTACTTTTGTCTAACGATCTTTCTGATGCTTCGCGGGCGTGAAATGTATGCTAAGCTTATTCACTCAATTAAAAAGGTAAATCACTGAATATCGTGCGATTTTTGATCGTTAATACGCTGGATTTTGTTTCAACACAAGTTTTTAAGCTGAGCAAGTGTAAATTTTGAATGTACATGATATGAGCGCAATAAGACAACATAAAAGTAGAGAAATATTACTGATTGTATTTTGTAGTCGACCCTTTTTATGTATACTCAGGCCCTTCGGGAAAGGGGCGGACAGGAGGAGCAAAATCCCTGGGGCTCGGGCCCAGGAAGGGCCCAGAATATATATTTTCTTTCTTACGTTCAAGATTTTTAAACGGAGCCCGTTATTAGCTGAACTGCATATTTACTCTTTGTTTGAAACTCACACATTCTCATTATATTAATCGAAATTGCTGTAGGGAATAGGGGTCAGGTTTTTGGCAACACGTGACGTGACGGAGCAACCAAAAGAAAGACTTCGACCGATGATTAGTCACCTAAAACATAATTGGGGGGGGGGGGGGGCAGCTGACTATACTTTGTCTGGGTCCCCACTCGGCTCTCGGCCGTATGTACTTGTGTATACTGACGTACAATAAACTGTGTTTAAACTGATAATTGGCGATTCCAACTGATAAAATTCGGTTCGTCGGTGGGCATTCGGGATCTGCACGGACCGAGTTCCTACTTCTTAGCTGGCCTTTCCGGCCACTTTTAAGCATTGGCCCTGTATCGGGTGCAGATAATAGTTGCAAGAACAGGAACAAGGGGCAGCGTTCTGCATCGGGTGCAGATAATAGTTGCAAGAACAGGGACATGAGGCGGCGTTCTGTATCGGGTGCAGATAATAGTTGCAAGAACAGGGACGTGGAGCTGCGTTCTGTATCGGGTGCAGATGATAGTTGCAAGAACATGGACATGGGCGGCGTTCTGCATCGGTGCAGAATAAAGTCAGAACAGGGACGGGAGCTGCGTTCTGTATCGGGTGCAGATAATAGTTGCAAGAACAGGGACGTGGAGCTGCGTTCTGTATCGGGTGCAGATAATAGTTGCAAGAACAGGGACATGGGGCGGCGTTCTGTATCGGGTGCAAAACTGAGATAAATTATCTTTATTTCTATAAAATTACATTTCAGGGATATTAAGTGTACGGAAAGTTAATGCAGTGTGGTTCCCCCCCCCCCCTCTTAAGCAGAATTTTATTTGTATGTTACGGAGCAGAAATTTCTTTTCATTTTATTATTTTCTACTTATTGTCTTCAATTTATATTTCATCATTTTAATTTAATTATTTATTTATATTTCAATATTTTTAAATTGTTTTCTACCTTTTAATTTATGCATAATTCATTATTATAAATATGGACCAAGTAATGGAACTCTGAAATCAAATTTTCACGAAGTTGCGCTACAGGTGGAGAATACAAATATAATTAAATTAATCACCTGACTGATAATTAAGTCCTGAAAAAAATATTAAAACAGTGTATTGTCATCTAAAATAAACTAGTGAAAAAAATATCACAACTCAAGCGCACAACTGATTAATGCGCATAAGGAAATGAGTGAAACTTCGATCACAAAATGCCATCTTTACAAGCATGAAACAAGTCAAGTTAAATAAAAGTGCGTAAAAATGATTCATTGATAAACACAAATGATTTCTTTTCTGATATCTTTTAACTACACCCCGCGCGTAAGATCGTTCATTTATTAAATATCCCAGTTATTTATTTATCAAATTTAAGTTCTAATTCGACTTTCAAGATTAAGAAACGTTCCTTACAAAAGAAACGCTTTCGAGTTATTTGTTTCATAACCTCTTCCAGGATATGATAAAAATAAAACTTATTCCAAACCCATTCATTTAATTAAAAGAAGATAACTGATTTATGCGCAACCTGGACTTGTGTTATGGACCTAACGTTCCATAACAAAACGCGGAATTTTTTTTCAGCGTTCTTTTTGAAATAAATTCAACCAAATCGCAAGACCGATGTTATCTCCCGGTTTGTCAGAATGATATATGCATGCTTTTAGAATGATAACAAGTAGTTTCCCATTGCCATTTCCAAAGCAAGGGGTGCTTATTCAGCGTCTTGGTCGAGCTCTATTTGGACACCTTTGTCCGAAACCAGGTCGCCTGAAAAGTCGGCTTTCTTCTTCGCAACGAGGTGCAGCGATGGCATGGCGCGTGGTTACATTATCTGCTGATTAAAGTGCGCATAAATTTCATGGATTTCCTTTTGTTTTCTTTTGGAAAATCATTGGGATGTTTCGAATGTTCGGCTTTGTTTATTTGTTCGAGTAACCTAGATCGGAGTCTGTTTCGGGATTGTCAGTGTCGTTTCCGGTGGAGAAGTTTTTATTAAGTGTTTAGTTTATAAAAACAACTTATTTCATGAAATATCCTTGGGTTCGTTGAAAGCTTAAAGCCTTATTGTTTTCCATCAAAGGTTTCTTGCATGTGAGTGATGAATGGACGAGTTGCACGGCTCTTTCGTTGCGGTGCTTTGCTGTTGAATCCCAACAAAAATGTATGCCTGACTTACTGAAATGTGACTTCAGAGTGTGTTCCATGTTTGGGAATCAGTGGCGAATCCAGGGGGGCTATCGGGCTGCAGCCCCCCTCCCCAGAGCTAAATCAGAATTCTTGATTTTATTTAAAATCACTATAACTGTTTGTTCTTAATTTCCCTCTTTTAAAAAAATAGTAAAAACGTTTCAACATTGCTTTCTGGCTATACAGGCTCGAAAACTTTCCTACTTTTCTAGTCATTGCACTTGTATTTGTAATTTTGACGCGGTCGAAGACATTTTTTGGCTAGTTATTTCATTGTAATTTTTATTAAATTATCGAAAATGTTGTATTGTTCTTTATGATTCTTACTGTCAGGTGAGTAAAGTCCGTAAAGTTAAACAGTTTTGGCTTACTTTAGCCTTGAGGTTTGGCATTCGTCACGACGATACAAATTTTTTATGCCCTCCCCCCCCCCCCCCCCCCCCGACCTGAATCCTAGGTTCGCCACTGTTGGGAATACTTTTAAATGATTTTGTGTACCCATCAAAATGACGAATATGGGGGTTGGCTTTGATGCCAACTCTCGTGTGTAGTCCTCAATTCGAGAATTAGTTCCCAAAGTTTTTAGAGGCCGCGGTGGTCTAGTGGTAAGGTCTCGACCTCGGGACCGGAGGGTTGCAGGCTCGAAACCCGATTCCACTGAAGATCCGTCGTGTATGGGGCCTGTTGCACGCTAAATCACACGCCACCCCCGTTGGTGTGGCGCGTAAGTTTGGAGAGGGGCTGCCAGCTCAGGTGTCGTCTTCGTCAACTGACCGCGGTTCAAAATTACGAGGTCCGTCCTTAAATAGCCCTCGTGTTGCTTCAAAACGGGACGATAATCTAACCTAACCTAACCCAAATTTTTTATCCTCAATTAGACAAAGCGGCTTTATAGCAAGCAGACGTCTCAAACATATGGCGTCTCTAAACCTAAACCTCTAACCAGCATAAAAAATTTGGAATTTGTTTGAAAAACTCTATTAAAATACTTATGATTTTTGTTTGATTTGAAAAAGAAATCTTGTTGTATAATTTGTTTTCAAGTTAGAAATCGTGCTTTAATTGAGTGAATCGACTTTAAAAAAATTATCAATAGAGCTTTTCGAAGCTGTATCTAATGATTAAGTTCCAAATTTCCCTACGTGAAAGCGTATGCCTGGAGGTAAATCAATATCTATAAGTTTGTTTAAATTAATTCTGTTGACAAGGTACAAGACTACTGTAATCAAGCGCAACTCTGTACCCGATGCCCGAAGTTGGAATCATTTTTGCAAGAAGACAAGAAGTGGAATCGTTTTTACTTTCTCGTATAGAAAGAGAAAGTATTGTAATGGTGCAACTTTCAGATTTTGATTATTTCAACTTTCAGATTTTGATCATTTCAACTTTCAGATTTTTCTGAATCTCCATTTTGTAACTATGTCTATCTGTCTGTCAATTGCCACGAAAGCTCGAGAACGGAACGATCTAGACAAATGAAAATCGGCATGTGGTTTTAACCCAAAAATTGTAGACACGTATTAAAATATTGGTCAAAATCCGTATAAAGTCTGTCTTCCTACGATTGTCTCAACACGATAATTCAAAAATTCGACAAGCTTAAGTAAATGAAATTTGTCGTGTAGTTTTATCACTAAAACTGTAGATCTGAATCGAATTTTGGACTAAATTCGTCACCGAGTTGATAGTCTGTCGCTCTGCCTTGTTCGTCTGAATATGAAAGCAATAACTCTAAAAACGCAACAAGATAGAGGATGGAATTTCAATACATGGTCTTAGCACCAAAATGGCAGATGTGTGTCAAGTTTTGGAGCGGGAAGAGGTCTAAAGAGCATACTCGATGCTCTTCACTATATGATGAAACCAAACACTAAACGAACCATTTAGTGTAAATATATAAGAAAGTCTAGGGGATAACACTTCTGCTGTTTTTTACTTTCTCGTATACGAAGTATACAAAGAGAAAGTATTGTAATCGTCAAAAAATTCGAACTCGAGATTTTGACGAATCTCCACGTTTTAGACCTCTCTGAGTCCGAAAAACACAATTTTGGAATTATGTCTGTCTGTGTGTTTGTCTGTGAACTCGATAACTAGAAAACTATTAGAGCTACAGGGATGAAATTTGGTGTCTGGTCTTTACACATAATTTGTAGGTTTCTATCAAATTGTGGACAAAATCCGTCCACGGTAAGTCTATCTGGCTGTACGACCGCGTTAATGTGAACGCGATAACTCCCAAACTTAAATAGCTAGGTGGATAAAATTTAGTACACATTTTTATCATCAGGAATGTAGGTTTGTATCAAATTTTGGACCAAATCCGTCAAATGGCTAACTGTCTGTCTTTACAATCGCATACTTTCGAACGCAATAACTTTTTAAAAAATTACTTTGATAAATGAAATTTTGTATGTGACCTTCTTACCTTAATAGTAGATCTGTGTTCAATTTTTGTGTCAATCGGTTAAAAAAAGGCGTTCAAATTGCAAATTTCGATTTCTTTATCTTACACCCAACCCTATTGGTAATCACGCCGGCTTCTAATTCCACTACCGCGTTGGCGACCTTCGGAAATCGTGGCATGACGTTTCGCTTATTTTTTTCTCCACTGCGTTAGGGGTTCTTGTTCGTTTTACTGCCTTTTAGCTTATTTTTTTCTCTACAGATGTTAGGAGTATACGAGAAAGTTTAGGAGAGACCACTCCCGCTGGTTTTTTCCAGTATCGATTTCACGAATTTGTTTCCTTGATTTAAAGCATTTCCATGGAATCTCTTACGTTATTTCGAAATTAACTTTTGACTGTTACTCATTACAGGTGGCCGAGTTGCTGAACCGTTGTTCTTGTCCAGCTCAGTTTCCTATGATAAGAGTAGGCGATGGCAAATATCGCATTGGAGAAACGCAACTACTCATCTTCGTCAGGGTAAGTTATTTTGCCGTGCACGCTTTCAAATTGGTTTTTGTTGCCACTTTAAAGATCAAATGGTAAAGTTTTGAAGCTTTTAGTTGATAAAAATATTTCCCCTAATTACATATTTTAAAGAAAAATGTGATCTTTGCAGCCAATACATTATTTTGGAGCACCAGTGCGCCGTTTCTTGAGCTATGTCCTGCAGTTTCAAATAGCTATAATAGGACAAATAAGACAATTATTGACACATTAATCTTTACTTTTAAAAAATATGCTTTCGTGTCAATGTTCGTTTTTGCCTAATCTAATTTTAAGTGGATAGTTAAAAGTAAACTAAATAAGAATGAAGAGATATCAATAACTGTGATGTAAATTTATCATCCATAGGGTGTCAATAATTGATTTTATATTGCTTATTCTCGATATATTGCAAAATGCCTTATGAGGATTATTTTTATATGGAACCTTAATTCAGCTTAAAGTAGAGTAATTCGGGAAAAGTTACAATTAATCACAACTTTATTGAACTATTTCTAACGTTTTTTTTCATCAATTAATTGTTTAAATAGTGCCTTCAGTAAATAACTGTCTTGTTTACCCTACAAAGGTTCTGTAATTCTATTAAAAAAAAAAAATGACGGGAGGCTGTCTTTTTCAAACAGCCGCTGATGTTGAAGGCGTAGGACTACTTTACTCGAGTGACTCTTTTCCGATTTTCACATTTTTTTTGTAATTTCTGTTGTTACCCTTTATCTCTAAAATAAGATATTAGTTATGTTTTTAACATATGTAGTTACCGAGATATAGAGGGTCTCCCATGCAACGTTTTTTGTGGCGTTTTGGCGTGTGAATCAAATTCTTTCCTGAGACCCCAGTGGGAGGAAAATAGTCCTACGTTAAATAAATATAATATTTTCTGAAATTGTTCCTTTATTAAAGAGTAGCAACAAACAGAAACATAGCAATTCTTACCACATTTTGAAAATAATCACCTATCGGATCCGACTGAAGTGGTTACAAGAAGTGCAAGTGCTCATTAATACTAGGTAGAAGATACATTTTAAATTAGCAGCATCCCTTACAAGAAGTGAAGTTCGTGGAAGAATTAAGTTAAACAAATGGAGAACAATTCAATCAAAAGTTTATCTCAACATGTTTCAAAGAATTTTAAATTTGAAAAGCGATAGTAAGTGTACTCAAATGATCTCTCTTGTTTATTTTTCGAAGCCCATGGCATTACGCAAGTACTTTTGTTTTGAAAGAATTGCCAGAATTTAACAAATATTCCTCAGAAAAGTACTTTCGAAATCTTGTTCGAATCTTTCTCCCGTTTTTTTTTTTCTAATGATTCATGATTTATAACTTTCCTTTTTATTTAAATTTGCTGGAATTTTGTTAGACTGGATTAGGGACCGATAAACCGCGGTTCGAATCACGCCTTATGGCGTACCGAAACCTTCTCAGGTAATGCAAGTTTATTGCTTATCGAAAACCAATAAGAGCATTTTTTGTGTGAATTTCTCTTGTTTTAATAAAAATGTGCTTAAAACTATTACTTGTTAGATTACGACATTAATTTTCCATTATTTGTAAAAATCATTGGTGGATTTTAAGGATATGTGGCCGCAGTCGTAAAATTGTTTTCAGTTCTCTTTCCTTCCAATATCCTAAATTCGCAGAATGCTTGGTAGTGCGATATACATGATAAAGATTTTGAGGCCCTCCTCAAGGTCTCGAGGCACGAGGCGAACACCTCTAGTACCTGTGCGGAAAACCGCCACTAGTAAAAATCAGACATGACACATTTCCGCGGAAAGGCGGATTTCAGCTTTTCTGGCACTGGATTTTATCATTCTTAATTTTCTTTTATATAATAATTCTACAATATTTTCAATATCTCAAGCACTTTTTATATACATTTATTTATTTTATTGTTCGATTAATCAATACATATTTTATTTCTCGGTATTTATGTTTGGGACGATTCATTATTTATGAAGTTCAGCTTTTTTTTGTCCCAAGCCTGTGTCATGTCAGAAAAATATATTTATGGCTGACGAATAATCTCTTGCGTCTCAAAAATTTGCCTATACTTGGAATAAATGATTTTTTTGACAATATCTCGAACTGGGAGATGCATTCTAAACCTTTTTGTATCTGAAATTATATACAATACCGAGAGATCACTTTTATAGAGTTTAGTAATAAAGTGCCTGAGGACACTTAGTAAATAGCTTTTGTTATTTTCCTTTTCACATCGTCTTGTGTTCTCATTTCCCTCGAAATTGCCACTGGTAAGCCAATTTATATATAGACGACGAAAAGTCGTCATTCAAATAGAGTAGTAATGATAAATAAATCTTACCGAGAAAGCAAGAATTCTGATTGCTTCTTTAAAAAACAACTACGATTGGCTAATCCGGATAAATATCAGCATTATCCAACCGTGTAATTTTCCAATTTCTATTCAGTAAATGTTCCATCCATAATGGACTAATAGCATACAAACGGAAAATTCTAATCACGATTTTACTGCGGTAGGGCAGTTTGCAGGATCTTCTATGCCAGTATCGAGACGACGGGCAGTGAATTCCAAAAACGGATGGCAAATTCCACCGTTTATGGGCATTTATAAGCCAGACTTTTTCTGCTGGAAAACCAATCGCCCTCGGTCGATGTTATCCAGGTCATCAGGCAAGTCTTGACATTTCGATCGGAAAGCTAGAATTTCATGCCCCAATAACGGCAGTAAAAAATTTGCATTCGGTTTTTATATCTGAAAATAGGCGGTTCACGAGGTGATTGATAAGGCGATTCTTTGCTTTTGCAGATCCTGAGAAACCATGTCATGGTGCGAGTGGGCGGCGGATGGGACACTTTGGAACACTATCTGGACAAGCATGACCCCTGCCGCTGCAAGTCAGGTAGCTGGAATTACGCATTCTAGACTTTTTATTGATAAAGCGTGTTTTTTGTTTGCTTTTGTGTGTTTATTTAAGGCATTTCTTTATCGATACGAACTTATAGTAACTGAGCTGAAGAGATCTTCATGCCGGTCATGGAACCGAAGGGGACAAGGGGTATGGACTGTGTAGGGTCACCATACATCCTGATTTCAAGCTCACGTCCGGACTAGTGTCCGGATTTACGCCAGGGAATGCGGCGAGGGAGAGATTTTGTTGCAATTGAGAAAACTGATAAAAAAAAATAGTTCAGCAAAAAAAAGCTTATGTCATGAAAGAAAATTCATTGTTTACACTTTTTACTTTCTCGTATAAGAAGTATACAAAGAGAAAGTATTGTAATCGTCAAAAATTCGAATTCGAGATTTTGACGAATCTCCACGTTTCAGACCTCTCTGAGCCCCCCTCCCCCCAAAAAACCCACAATTTTGGGATTATGTCGCACGACGTTTGTAAACTTCGGGATATTATTAATGTTTTCAAACATGAATTGTAACAATGTTTTTACTTTTGTAAATAAAATTCAAACCGATCTCATTATTTCAGCAAATCTTTTATTCACGCGCTTTTGAAATTGCTACGGTTGCGATAGTATAAATTGTTTTCTTGGGAAATTAACCCCAAAGCAGAATTTTCACTTTAATATTCATTGCATTTCTGAAATATTTTATCGCGCCTGCTTCAAAGTAATATTTTTATAAAGCGTGGTAACAGATATTTGATTTCAGGTTTGTTTGTTTTTTTACTTCTCGTATACGAAGTATGAAGAGAAAGTAATTTAATCGTCAAAAAAAAATTCGAACTCGAGATTTTGACGAATCTCCACTTAGAAAGCATACGAGAAAGTTTAGGGGAGACCACTCCCGCTGGTTACATCCGTTTTGATGAGAGAAAGTGGATGAGCCACCTTATAAAGGCCTTCAGTTCAAACAGAAATTAAAGTTTTATTTTAATTTTGTTTTTCATTAATACAATTTTGGGTTACCAAACATTAATATGAATGTATGTTTTTTTGCATTCTGACGACTTAAATTTTTTTTTCACTTCCTTAAACTTTGTCTCAGTGTTATGAAAGAGGGTCGTTGGTCGGCAACTGCAACTTTTAGATTTTTGTGTTATACTTTGACTCCCTCCTCTGTCCCCGGCGTATCTCAACCCAAAAAATTATGGCAAGCCTAGGCATAAATGCCTTGGACGTCAGTCTTAGGAGGGTGCCAAGGAGACAAAATATTAGAGCGCTTACGTCACTTTTACAAGCCAAATACGATGACGAGTTGCCCCGGGTTTCATTTACCCTTGCTAAGCCACTGGAGGCGGCAAACCCTCATTCTGGTCTTTATGCCCTCAGCTCCACTTATCTGCGCTACGCCACTGCCCGATTCCGCCAAGAAGATGATGTTTCAGAAATAAAATATTAAAAAAATGAATTAGCTGGCCTGAATTGCGGGTTCCAACATGAATTTTGGTGAATAAGTACTTTGAATTTTGAAACTTTATTGTGCACACTTTCAATGTCAAGAAGCTTTGCCTTGCGCTATTCTAATGTTATTCCGGATTGTTAAACACAAAGAAATTTTAAATAACTAAGCATTGAATATCTAAAGAGACAAAAAGGTAGAAATATCTAAAAAGACAAAGAATAATAGAAGCAAGTTAATTGGTGTGCGCAAGTGCAGCATCATCCAGGAAAAAAATGCCAAGTATAAAATAAATAAAAATATTAAAAAAAGGGGAATAAAAAAGTGGAAGGGTAAAAAATAATAGTAGACAACGACAAGAAGTAAGAATCTGGTGAATGACTTCATCAGAGGCCAGACATTCATGCAGATTCAAAAATGGAATAGGTTTTCTGTAGAGGAAAAAGACTTTAAGGTCTGAATTTAATATCCTACTAATTTAATATCCTATAGGCCAAAAGAGGATCCTATTTTCAGAAGGAGTTGATTTTCCAAATTGTAGGGCGTTAATCAGAGAACATGTGACTTCCCACTTATTTTATTATATTTATATAGGTATTTTCGTCAGGCCATAAGCTCTCGAATTCTTAATTACGGTTATTTTGGGGCGCCAAATTACCCTCTGAGGGCGCTCCAATTTGTTGAGACGACCCTGAGGACTCACGATAAAGGGGAAATGGCGCATCTTCTGTTGCTCAAAGCGACGCGGAGCAATATAGTAACAATCTGTCTTTTGGTCCTATATGTGGGTTTAGATTGTCTTCTAGAGGAGACTGACTCACATTTGTTTTTCGTTTGAAGGAAAACCTCGAGTAACCAACCCGACCGCAGTTAGCGATTCGTTTGCTGAAACGCACATCGATCTAAAGATTTCAGGAAAGCAAGCGATGTAATTACTTAATTTTCAAAAAAAAAATCTAAAAGGTTTCATTTCATATTTTATATTATTAATGCAAAGTTAAATGCCAAATTAGGGCAATTAAAAAAAAGAGGGGGTCGACACTCTCCCCCAAGATACCTCCTGTTAGGCACATCTTTGACCAGCTAGTTTGGAGACATTATTTTTTTTTATTTGTTAACCACGCATTTTTGTATACACACATGATTTGGAGTTTCTCAGTGGGGGAATTATTTTAGACCGTGACTTCTTGAAGAGAGAGAGTCTCTACACTAACGGCATAATTTTGCGGTTGATAAAATTCTAGTAGCATGCTGCACCGTCGGATTTTTTTACATCGCTAAAATAACTATCAAAAATCGTCCAGCAAACTATTTTCCACAGAATGTTCCTCTGCCAAATCCTTTCATATATATTCTTTCCTAAGTTTTTAATAATTGCGGTCGCTTTTCGAGTAGCAAAAATGTTTCACGGCTCCATTTTTGCCCTAAAATGTTCGTCGTGACCACAAAATTATAAAATCAAAGAAGGAAAGGAAGTGTTTTGAAGTTTAAAAAGATTTAATTAAGTAACGGCTTCTCTGCTTTCAAATAGCTCATAAATACCACAGCCAAGACAATATTCCGTCTTAAGTATGTAACTTTATTAGTATTTATTTACTCAACTACAATATTTGTTAAAGACAAAAAGGAAAAATATATTTGATTCAGTCTTTAACCTGATTTTGTTTAATCAGGTAAAAGACTGAATTAAGGAGCAATTTTTTGCAACATTTACTGAATTAAGGAGCAATTTTTTGCAACATTTACTGAATTAAGGTGCAATTTTTTGCAACATTTACTGAATTAAGGTTAAGGTGCAATTTTTTGTAACATTTACTGAATTAAGGTGCAATTTTTTGCAACATTTACTGAATTAAGGTGCAATTTTTTGTAACATTTACTGAATTAAGGTGCAATTTTTTGCAACATTTACTGAATTAAGGTTAAGGTGCAATTTTTTGTAACATTTACTGAATTAAGGTGCAATTTTTTGCAACATTTACTGAATTAAGTGTAACATTTGGGTCCCAAACCAACCCGGGCAGGAGTTCCAAAAATCTGATCACTTTTAATTTAAACATACATATACCTTTATCCAAATGTTTCATGACCGAAACTAGAAAATGCAGTAAAAAATTAATATAAATTTAATAACAATCTGCAAATAAAGTTATTAATTACATTTTTATGGCTGTGATTACATGCAATTCCATCATGTTCTACAGGAATCAAATTGAATGACTAGGAATTCTGAGACTTCAGGCATCTACTCATATTTCAAGATTCCATTTAAGAAGTAACCCGATCGCTGGGTCATGTCGGTTCAGAACTGTTTTTCAAATAAAAGAAATGGGTGTGTTCAAACATTCTGCGCACACAAGCATTTAGGAAGCATAATGTGTCGGCATGTGCGCAAACCAATTCTCGTGACTGCATCGCATTGTATGCCACCAAGTGCAGCTTCGCTGGGCGTCCGCTGCACACAAGTGGCGAGGTGACAGGCAGTCAGCAAATAAGGAAATGGCGGTGGCATGCGGTAATTTTTGCCGCATCAGTGCCCAAAGTGCTTGAGAATTTGTATTGTTTGTTGCTCACCGTAAGAGGAATCCTTTTTAAACAAATGCAAACATTTTTCAGGTCGACGCATCTCCGTGAACCGAGTGTCTCCGTCCAATTCGGGTACCATACAGGTGCATCTGAACAGCCACAGGTAATAATCAACTTGTCCTCGCCTGTTTGCTCAACACTGGAATGTCGGTGCTTTTCTTTTTTTCCCACATGCGTTTTTTATCTTTAACTCTGCTTTTAATCTAATTGTATTCTCGTGTGCTGTGGTCACTAAAAGCCTCATAATATGTATAAAAAAATCATGTAAGTTTTGAAAAATTGGGTTTCGCTGGTAAACCTAAATACGTACGGTAAACCTGGAAATACCTGGTTCATCGTACAAATGTGATTCCCCAAGGTGTTTCAAATTGAAATAATCTTCACCATTTAAAAATGTTTGAAGTAATATTTATATGCTTCATGGTTAGGCACAACTAAAGGAAGTTTCTACTGTCTCCACCAATTAGTAATGCCAAAGACCAACTTGTCTGTGTCAGACGAAAATGTCGCTGAAATATTTTCAGACACTGAAATGTTTTCGAACGAACTTTAAAGAACTTGTGTTCAAACAGTTGCTTACAGAAAACGTTTAAGACATTTAATGTAAATTTACAAAATTTGGCTAATACAGTATACCTTTTACCTTGGTAATTCCAGTGTGTTTCTTGGTTTGAGAGGAAAGAGGTCACTGAAGGATTTTTCTACCATCTCCATCATGTTGTAGCCCCTCTAAGAACAATCTGCCAGTGTGAAACAGCAGTGTTGCTGAAATATTATCGAAAGCAGGAATTTTTTTCGCGTAAATGCGTGAAAACTGGAGATGAAACAGTTACTTACAAGAAACGTTATTGTCGTTCGTAAGTATTAATAGACAAAAATAAAAAAAATCCAAACGTAGAATTGAGTAGGCGCTTCCCAAGTTCATGAACTTGCCAAAAAGTGTTTTGTGTGCTGCTAGTAAATTCTGGTTTCGCGAGAGAAAAAAAAATGGTTCCACTGAATATTAGTTTTTTTATTCTGATTCATTAGTTAGAATTTTTCTTCATAGGTGGAGCTAGGTGCTAGCTTCTAATTCTTTGTTGCTTCCTGTGTATTTGGCGTCGCCTGGTTTACATCTAAAATTTCGGCAGAGAGTGTTAGGTTTAACACACTCTCTAGTATCTTTTGATTATTCATTAAGGATTTTGCATTTTGATATTTCAAAATGTTTCTCATATTGATATTGGACAGGATTCAGGCCACAAAGGGTATACTTTTGATTTATAATCTTACCCTTGACAGGAAATCTTGTCTAATTTGGAATCTTTATGGCGAGGTCTTCGATAAAGTTCGCCATTCGATTTCTCTTTCATTTCTTCCTTTTTGAACATTTTTTACTTTCTAAATTAATTTTCACGTGTTTTAAATATTATCGTTTTAAACTTCTGTTGATGCAATCACTTGAGGCTGTTGCGTTAGTACGCTTAAAGATGTATTGTCATCGTTTTTGTTTAAATCTGCTGTTTCTTATCTATACTTTTCTTTCTTTTTTAATTTTAATTTTTGTTTAGTATATCTATTATTTGTATCTGTATTATATTATACATAGCTGCATATGCGCCATTATATATAATACCAAGAACTTTTATTAATGTTTGATTAATTAATTTAATCAATTTTTAAATAATATTTTCATTAAAATTTAGTCAATTTATAACTGTTGTTCCACTATCATCCTTTCTGAGCAAACGGCATCTATCTATCGTCATTCGTTTTCGAACTATTGGCTTTTAAACTTGCTCGGGACTTCAGTATCTTACAGAAGGTCAAACTACAAAGGGACTTACTTTTAAATACAGTGATATATTTGTACAGAATTTAGTTTTGAATGCCAGTTAAACACATTCTATGTAATAAAACTCTGCATTTCAAGAGAAAGTTACTTTATTTCTTTTAGCTCTTTCTGTAATCCTGAAACGCATAGAAATGCATGTAATTCACTATATGCAGTCAAGTTCAATTTTCCATAATTCTCGTTAAACTCTTTTGCAGTTTACTAATCTTCACGTAATGGAGCTATCATATCTACTGCAAAGCTTAAATTTATTTAAAAGTAATTCTAAAAATATGCAAATTTTAAATATGGCCAATATGCATTTTTATTAACAAACAAATTTATTAGCAAACAATTAAATTTATTTATTTATTAGGGAACAAATTACTTTTCATCTAAGGAGCCCTAAAAACGGTCTTGCAATTTTTATTTCGACGAATCTCTCATTTCCTCAATTAATCAAAAAAATGAATAACTATGATTTTGGCATTTGTTATTTAGGAATTTTTCGATATTATCTTCAAATAGGTATACTCAACCTCATCTAATTCTAATCGGCTTAAGGCCTAACTTGATGAGCAACTGTTGTAATCTGACCAAAAGTTGATTTTCATGTCCTCGGCTTTGTCGTGTTATCACATTATTTAATATTGTTGCTTTTCGTGGGGATTTAAAATTAGCATGCGCTGCCGTGTCTCACCATGAGAGGAAAAATGTTAAGATTTCTGATTAATCAGTAAGTTTAAAAGAAATAGCTAAAACCTGCTTAGTAGCCTCGTGACAGATTGATCAGAGGGTCATCAATCTGAGGTTCGATTAACTGAGTGATAGTCATGCTCCTCAACTCTTTGAGACAAGGCAGAATAACACTTTTCAAAGATTGCTAAAATACTTAATTTGCGAAGTGTGAGGTTTTGCACTGAACTTCAGTGAACCTTGGGAAAATTCGATAATTTTTTTAGAAGGTGTTAACTGAATTGCTCTTCGTGAAGGTTTCTTTTGTAAATGTAAGTAGCTTTCATTGAAAGATTCTGCTTGGTTGGCGCTGTGTTTCCTTCTCATTCGGTTTTACATTTATGCTGCATAATGCACGCATGCGCCTGATGAAGCTTGAACAGAAGTCGACCGGAGATGCTAAATATTTAGGTAATTGAATCTATTCATAAAATGCCTACCGCAGAAACTCATACACCTTTCCTTGGAATTTGTAACTATAGACTAGACAAAATAAGGTCTTTTTTTCTCTAATATGTCTGAATTGGTTTCTTTCCCCTACTAGAAAAAAGAGATTCCTGTCTCAGCCTCTTCTTTTTTTTTCTGCCTTTCTCTTCCTCTTCTGAGAATATAGATGGCGCCAGGGGGACTAGTGTTTAATGTATAACTTTTTCTCGATAGCGTGGGGTAACTTTTATTCTCTGGCATTTTTCATCATGGGGTAAGTTCTTTGATTTTATATTATGAAAGCTTATTAAATAAGCTAGATGGCTAATATTTTGATGATCTTATTAGCGTTTTTGATGCTTGTGTGTTGTAATTTCCTTGTTCGTTTGATGTTTGATTTTGTGGATTAGCCTCCTTGGAATCTGCGTTTTGGGGAATTCGGGCTATGAGAAGCTCTGTTTAGCTTAAGGCTTGCTTCTTACAGAAAATTTCACAAATATTCTTTCGAATAGTTCTTAACCCTTGAAAAAGTGAACTAGATGGATTCCTTGTTTTTTTTTTTTTTTTTTTTTTTTTGGTTTAATTGGTAATTAAGGGGGGTTGTTTTTTTTTATGTGAATTTTATTTTTTTTTTTTCTTTTTTTTTTTTTTTTTTTTTTTTTTTCGTTACATTCGAATTACTCCAGGATTGCTTTTATTACCTTCCTCTTTTAATTTTGGTTATATTTGTATGATCTTTATTATCTGTCTAACTATAGACTAGCTTTGTTTCAGTTTTTGCTTTCTTATATGAAGTATGGATTGGAAAGTATTGTAACCGACAACAAATTCGTCATCGCGAATTTTATGAATCTCCATGTTTTAAATCTTCCTGAATTTAAAAATTAAAAGAAAAAAAAATCCATCTCTATTTTTGGAATTATGTGTGCCTGTGAACACGATAACTCTATAAATTTAATAAAAACAATTTTAAAAGAACTTTTATTCGTGTACTAAAAAAAGTAGATATTCTTTTATTTTAATTATTTTCTACTCTTCATTCTTTAATTTTTAATACTTATTATAACTATTATAGAATTTTGAAATCAATTTTTTCTCGAATTCATTACCAGGTGGCGTCGCTAGTAGGGAAATCAAATTTTATTAAATTAACTGATAATTTAGTTCTAAAAAATATTGAATAAGTGTATTGTCATCGCGAGCATGCGAGTGCACAACATTTTGTGAACTCGAGCACATCAGAGAGTGCGAAAAATAGATTGCAAAATTTTATGTTTAGAAAGAAGACACAAGTCAAGTTAAATGTGTAAAAATGCAACAGGCTTGACAGATGAAATTTGGTGTGGAGTCTCTACACCATAATTGTAGATTTCTCTCAAAGTTCCAACGTATTCCGCCAGCGATGAATCCTGTGTCTGTCTGTCCGTGCGTGTGTGAACACGATAACTCAAAGACACATCGAGCTTCAGGGAGGAAATTTTGTATATGGCTTTGCAATTTAGAATTGTACTCCTAGTATCTTTTGGACCAAATCCATTTGTGGGTTGACTGTCTATCTATTCGTGTGTATCTGAGCGCTATAATTCAAGAACACGACTCAACAAGCTAAATAGATGAAATAAAATAAATAAAAATTTTTAAAGATATAAGCTTTTATTCATACGAAAAAATGAACGCAAAAGTTGAAAAATTTTCTGGTTAAAATAAAAGGCATGATTCGAATAAAAGCGTGGGCGCCTTTACCTTCTAGAAATATTCCATTTGTGTAAGAAAATATACACAAAATATCAGGTGCTATATAAGGCGGCCACGCTTTTATTCGAACCATGCATTTTATTGTAATCAGAAAAAAAAATATTTTCAACTTTTGCCTCCATTTTTTCGCATGAATAAAAGCTTATATTTAAAAAATCTTATTTATTTTATTTTCTACTTTTTATTGACGGCTGACACGAACACACACGATATGTTAGGCATAGTAAACCATATTCAATTATTGAATTCTCCACTATAAAACACTTATTAAAATTACTATATACATGTGTACAATTACATTTTTAAAATGATTTAATGACATTAACTGAAATATAAATCCGTAATATATTGCGTGATAACTTACAATTATTATCAACAATGTAATAGAAAACAATAGTGAGAGAATCGATCTACACAACGTTCTCATTTTACTTTGAGTGCGAAACGTTTGGCGCGCACGAAGTGAAAAAAAATCTACTTCTGATTGTTGGCGAATTCTAATAGAAAGTAAACCCAAGACGCGTAGAAACACGAGCTATTACGCCATTCATCGGTGCAGTGCCGGAAGTATAGCATATTCTCTGTTAGCTTCGTGGTGTTGTTACAACCCTATGTAACGTGAGGTTACCACCTTCCAAACTTTATCGCCCAAATATAGGGTTAAAATTTTAATATCATTTTGCTAGGTTTAACATACAGGGTGTCCAACAAAGGACTCCCTGATTTTAAAATTAAATAACTCGGCAACGGAGATCGATAGAAGATTGAAACCGGTGGAATGCTTAGTCTGAGAGCAGTAAAAATCTCATACAGAAGTTTCAAAATTAGTCACAAATCTTGCCGACAGGTGGCGCTGTACGTTGCAATCGCTATTCAGAGTCCAAGAAGAAAGCTGTAAACTGTCCTATGCAAGCACGAAAAATACACATTTTGAATCGATTGTGATGTGGTTGCAACGATTGCTTGCAAAAATGACAGTTTACAGCTTTCTTCTCGGACTCTGAATAGCGATTGCAACGTACAGCGCCACCTGTCGGCAAGATTTGTGACTAATTTTGAAACTTCTGTATGAGATTTTTACTGCTCTCAGACTAAGCATTCCACCGGTTTCAATCTTCTGTCGATCTCCGTTGCCGAGTTATTTAATTTTAAAATCAGGGAGTCCTTTGTTGGACACCCTGTAGGTATAGGTATGTCTGACTAATTTATTTAACAAGTCTAGTGGTCGTAGAAGGGAGGGTGTGACGGCCAACACTAATTATTTTATAACCTGGCTGATTTATTGTGCACCAGGTCTCGAACGCACTTTCCCTAGGTCCCCATGTCAAGACTGTAGCACATGGTTACTGCGACCCCCAAGAATTTCACATGAAACATTTTTATTCACGTTTGTGTTAGTCATAGATGTAAACTTCGAAAGCCTCTGCAAGGTTAACAAAATTTAGCTGAAGCACACGCTAAGGCTACCTGTTTTCTGATACTTAGATAGATGCGCGACAAACTGATAAAAATACAGGAATGATATGACGTCTTGATGAAAAATGGCAGGAGAATTTTGCATTCGGAAATTTCTGACAGGCCAGCCCAACCGAAAGGCTAACAAAATTTAGCTGCAGTGCAGTGTTCTATCTGATTCTAGATAGATGCGTGACAAACTGATAAAAAATACAGGAATGATATGTAGTCTTTATGAAAAATGGCAAGTCAATTTTGCATTCGGCAATTTCTCGAATCCAGCTGATACTAGATAGACGCGTGACAAACTGATAAAAATACAGGAATGATATGATGTCTTGATGGAAAATGGCAGGCGAATTTTGCATTCGGCAATTTCTCACAATCGGAAAGGGACAGTCTTTCATTTCGTTCTCTTGGATTAAAATATATTTGCATCTTAAAGTTATGCACTAGCGTTTAGTGGATCGCTGCGATCTTCTCTGGAAACCATTTAAAACATGAATATAAAACACTGGCCGTAAAACTTACATTTATCTCAAACGTTATTTTCTGCACCTTGATGTGTTGTGGTGTGTATTAAATTTCATTCTAAAGAAATGTGTTTCCGTTATGCACTTCTGCTTGTGACAGTGAATTAAAATTCAAGATATTCACAAACAGCTCTCATCCAAACGCACGTTCATTTCTTAGGAGATACTCATCTCATCGATGAGATTTAGATTTATTTTTACGGTGTATTGTTTTGAAATAAATGCTTTAATATCAATAGATTCATAATTAACGTGTTTATTAATTATAAATTCAATTATTTAATTATTCATGATTAACGTGTTTGATGCACCATGATCATATCCGGCCCTTGTGTCATAGAAACTTACCACAAAAAAAAAAATCAATGATAAACTTAAGATTTCAAGTAGAAAATCACCCTTCATGGTATGACGGATGCAAATTGCCTCTTCATTCGAGAGATTTCCTGTCAAATCGGACATGTTTAAATAGATATATATATATGCGAGAAAAAGGTTTAACATCGATTGAAAGCAAATAAAATAAACATATGTATTATGACAGGAAATATTTTTAATTACATATTATTTACATATTTCTTGATTCAAAAACACCTCTTGGTAAACAACATTCCGTGTGAAGTATTTTTCGTTGTTTAGCAATTTTCCTTGTACTTCAGATGTCTTTATGTAAATTTTAACGTTGCCAAAAATATTATCAAATTATATCATCACGATTGCACTAAATAATTAGATGCATCGTGGCGTCCAAACTATATCGCGCGAATGATATACCACTGACGTAATTTACTACTTTCTTTAAAAAAAACGGAAATTAATTTGAAATATAGGATTAATATAATTTAAAATTTCTCGGGAACTATTGATCATAGCGAGATAAATGTTATATCAATGGATAGCAAATTTTATTTCACTATTTTAGAGCTATTAAATTTGAAATTAGTGCGACAATTACTCTTTTAAATTTAAAATTACAGAAATTTAGGTTCTCTAACAATGAAATGATGCTGTTGAACGTCTCGCAGTGCTATGGCGCGAGTTTTATTGTTGGTGACATTACCGAGAGATCTGTGCTATTATATTAGTAATTTCAAATATGCAAATAATCTGCCACAAATATTGAATTCATCGTGAAATCCACTTGTCATCTATGGTCTGCATGACATTTAGCACCTTTAATTCACCTCTAACAATCATCTCATCATGAATATCCATATGCCATCTTCAATGTGCATAATGTTTGCCTCTAACACTTCCTAATCTTGTATCCATTTTTCAATAACAATGAAGAAGCTCTTCATGCTTAACCTCACACGATAATAACAAAACTAAAACAGAAAAAAAAATCACTCAAGTCTCAAAATTCGTCTATTTTTTAGGAAACCACATAATGCGTCCAGCAGATTCTATTTATGAATATATGCTTCTTTTGATAAAAAGTATGTATTTGTCAAATACTATTAAAATGTTTATAAAACTAACAAAATATAAAATAAATGTGCGTGTTACTAATAAAAAATTTTGTTCAAAATAATGATTGACATACTTCAAAAATTTCAGCTGTTTTATGACGCAAGGGGCTGTTTTTCCGATTATGATGTCTCAAAATTTTCTAAATATGCTTCGCCTCCAATTTTTCTATCAATTACCTGGTTTTATTATCTTTAAAATTGCATTGAATATGGATTTAAAATCTTCCATTCTCTAAAGTATTTTGTCCATCTCTGTAGAGCATTTTGTAAAATGCAAAGTTAAAAAAGTTGCCATAAAAGGATGGTTAGCTGACCATACTGTTTATTACTTATAAAAATCACATTGAATTTTTTTCACTTGAACTGATTTCTTCTGCTCGTTTCCGTAATGTATTTTTTGAGTGGAAAAACTAAAATGTTGACATTATATAAAGGTTGAATAGATGACTACATTGCTAATTGTCTTTAAAAATTACCTTGGATGTGTTAGTAATTTCTGTACATAATTTTTATGAACCGCTAAACTAAAATGCTGACATAAAATGATGATTAGATGAAAATGATGCCATCCACGTTACTGATCATCATGATTAGGAATTTACTAAACTCACTCGGGCGAATAGTTTTTGCTTGCTTGATAAACGCAAATTATACGGATTAGATGAATTCCTAATCGGATTTGGTTTCTATATTTTCAAGGATTTGAAACTACTCAGTAATTTCTTGTCGCTTAACGAGCAGCTCTATTCTTTCCTGTTATCCCCCTTTGAAACGCCTGACCACTGTCCATACTATATTAGAGAGTAGCATTTATAGAGGAATAACCTTTATAAAATATTCTGAAGAATATTATTTATATTCCTCGTATTCGTTAGAAAGCTACCTATCTTCCTGCGTTTGGCTGACATAATTCAACATATTCTATTGTGCTTAGATTACCTCACTTTCATAAAAAATACTTACATTACAATAAAAACAAATTTTTATGTAAATATACAGTTTTAAAATAAATATGATTTAAAAGATCACTCTAATATAATTTAAAAGAAAATTTTTGTATATAATGTAATCATCATAACTGTGAACTTCAGTGAACGTTTGGATGTAATCTTCTTTAATTGCACTATACTTAAGTTAATGTCATTAAAAGTTTCACTGCTTCTTGAATAATTATTTGTATTCATATCAAATTTGATTTGTATTGATCTCTTTATCTTCAGTTTCTATAGTGTTTTAAATCAAAATTTGTAAATAATTTTTTAACTAGCTGTTGTGAATCGAATTTCACTTCATCAGATCTATACATCGTCCTAAAATAATTAAATTATATAGAATGTTAAGCTGATTTAGTTACAGCTTCTTAACGGAGCATTGATTCCAACACAGAAAATCACAAATGAAGAACCTCTTTGCACGTCTCTGTATTGTTTTTATATTCGTTATTGAAATATATGGTTAATTTTCAAAAGGCAAATGCGGAAAAGATAGCATTTTGAAAGAGTTATCATCATTTATCGTTTGATATCTTACGCCTTTTCTTATTTCTTTGCAGACCACTCTCTTCCGGCACTCCCTCTTCTTCCCGTTCTTCCAGCGTTCCTACCTCTCCCCCCTCTCGTCGGCGTTCCTTCGACATGTCCCGTCTCAGCTCTGACGACAGGAACTCCTCTTCCAGAAGCAGCGGAGACGACTGGGGCCCTCCCAACCTACGCAGGGGCCGAGGCAAGAGCGGGCGCCCCAGCTCTGCCGACAGCTCCTCCGAAATATCAGAAGCCGAACTGTGCCGAGGCGGTGCCGACTTCCTCCGAAGACAACGCAGGTATTCCCCTAGGAAGGTGATGAAGTTCGGCGAGAACAACACCTGCTCTGAAGATGCCGAGGATTCATCTCTGGAGCCACAGGCACCCAGTACCACCGTGACCCCTTCGCCGTCACCGCAAAGAAGCCGCATTCCGACATCCCAATCGCCATCCCCCCAACATCGCTTCAGAGGCCGACTGTCGGCCAGTCGGTCCGAAACATCCCTTTTCCAGCAGTCCCCCATCAATCGGGGCGGTCGGACTCAGATGCTACCGGGAAACCGTCGGGGAACGCAAAGTGGTAGGCAGCGTTCCTCGTCCACCAATCGGACAGCTTCGAATTCTCCTGCTAGGACGCCCGAGTGGCATCCCAAAAGAAGGACGCTTTCTTTACAGTCTTCGCCAGTCAAGCCAGTGCCACCCTTGCTAGAAGAGATCCTCAACGATTCGGAGGTTCTCGACTCGGACGAGAAGATTCTGGAGCGAATGGAAAAACTGATCAATGAGTACCGGGCAAGAGAGGCCTCGCCGGATTCGTCTCTGGTCGACGACTGCTCGGCACCCATTCGACCACTCTCGAAAACAGTTAGGAGAAATTCTTTATCAAAGATTCCAGTGCTGAACTGGCACATGAGACAATAAAGCAAACAAATTAGGGAACAAACTTTTGGCGAGCTTACACACAGCTTGTCCGAATTGGTTTCTAGCCTTTTGCACATGGACGGCGTGCCGTTGTTTTTCCTCTGAAAGTTGTTGCACACGTAGGATCGTATGCTTTGTTTAGTGTCTTGTTGCCAGTATCTTGTTTAATCCGTCGACGTATCTTCATGTGTTTTCATTAAATTGATCAAAATTGTTATAGTTGTTAAATCTTTGCTATAGTTGTGAAATATTTAAAGGAATTTATTGAATTATTGTTATAAAATTTTATTTATATAACGATTAATTGATTCCATTTTTCGAGGAGCAAGTCTTTGGATATTATTTCTAAATATTGTTGAATTTCTAGGTAAATGCTAATTATCTTCTTGTCAGTGAGCTAAGTTATGTATCGACTTGCTTGTAACAAAAATCTAAGCAAATTACGAAGCTAATTTTCGAAAATCCGTTCCTTGGAAGCTTCTAACTTGTTGTATCTTTTGAAGACTACGTTTCGTCCAGTGTTTTTCTCCATGTGCAAAAGTGAAGATGACTCCGAGTGCAGATGCTCTGCAGATTCCAGCAAATGTCGCCTGTTATTTTCTAGTCCACTTCATCATTCCGCGGATGTGCCGAATTCGCTCTTTTTTGTCCTGTGCGAGATATCCAGCAGCCATACGTAACGCTTTTTAGATTAATCGCCTTTGTGAGAAAGATCGGCACAGAATGCCAAAGAGAAGAGATGTTTGCATCACGACAGGTTTTTTCCAAGTCCACGCGGTCGATCATGACCCAATAAAGATTATTCTACGTTTTTCGTCTCTCTTTCCTTCTCTTACTCGCACAGCAACAAATGCTGTCATGATACGCATGATGTTGTCATAACATTCACATAAAGCCCAGTCAACGAAAGGTTTGAGAAAAAAACATTAAATCATATCCAAGATGGTGACAACCTTTGAGACCCATCTTCTGGAAGAAAAATGGAAGTATGCATTTGTAGGGAGTATTACTCTCTTTAATTTGTGAAATCGATTGTAATTTAAAAACTGAATAGTTTTCGAGATATTCAGGAAAAACCAAAAAGGGGAATGAAATCCCAGATGGCGGCACGACCCCCCCCCCCCCCCCCACGGACCGGGGACTTTTAGTATGTTCATCATAAGATCCTCACAAACACGTGTTACCAATTTTCAAAACTATATGATTTAATGTTTTTTTTCACCCTCATTTTGGACCTTCGTTGATTGGACTAATAGTCTTACAACAAATGCTGTCATGATGGTGTCATGATATTACTTACTCACACAACAACAAATGCTATCCTGATTTCCATGATATTATTCACTTACTCACATAACAGCCAATAGTGTTATGATATGCACTTACTCACACAACAACAAATTCTATCCCGATTTCCATGATATTACTCACATAACAGCCAATAGCGTTATGATATGCACTTTCTCACACAACAGCAAATTCTATCCTGATTTCCATGATATTACTCACATAACAGCCAATAGCGTTATGATATGCACTTACTCACACAACAACAAATGCTATCCTGATTTCCATGATATTACTCACATAGCAGCCAATAGTTTTATGATATGCACTTACTCGCACAACAACAAATGCTATCCTGATTTCCATGATATTACTCACATAACAGCCAATAGTGTTATGATATGCACTTATTCACACAACAACAAATGCTATCCTGATTTCCGTGATATTACTCACATAACAGCCAATAGCGTTATGATATGCACTTACTCACACAACAACAAATGCTATAATTATATCGTTTGCATTTTCTAACCCGCTACCTTTCTGTGTACAAAATATCTTGCACGTTGGCTTTCGCTGTTCTACAGTGGCGTAGCGAGGGGCGTCTAGGAGAGAGGTATTGATGCCAGGACACCAGTCTTGGAAAGACGATATATTTGAATTAATTATATATATTTTATCCCAGAATTCGACAAATGAAAACGGAACAGGAGAAAAATAAAATTCATATCCTCTTATGCCACTGCTGTGCTGCGACTTAACCTCCTTTTTCCTCCCGAGGGAGATGTGCGATGGAAATTCAAAATTAAATTGGCTTGGTGTAATGCGTATCGTCTGAATATGGATCGATTCCATTCCGTCATTAATGGCTTGTAACTATTTATTTTTAAATACTCGACTTCTGAAATTGGACGTGGTTATGTAAAAAGGATACATCTGCAAGATGCTCATTTTCAGATATAGCTGTTTTAGCAAAACGGTACAGAAAAATTCTAAAGCTGCAGTTTTCCAAACTTAATTATTGCATTATATGAAGTCTGATGCGCAACTTATTAGGGGTGCTTTAATTTGGCGTAGCAGACTACACAGAGTTTATAATAGTGAACCCGTAATTGTGGTTGTTTCTCGATTGCGTAGCTGCTTCCAATTAAGCTAGGCATTCACGATCACTCCACACCGTGCAAATGGTGCGATAGAACTCCACCATCCATTTGGGTAGGTCATTCACGGGCCGGGCAGTTCAAACCACTTACGGGCACTCAGATCCCCTAGAGCTACTGCGCCTACTCCTTCCGCCGCTTTTAAAACGAGACTCCCGTAGTGGTTTTCGCTTTCGCGAGAGAGCTTCACTCCCTCTCCCCCCACGTATCTACACCGGTTCCATTTCAGTTTTATGTCCCTTCAGTCTAAATGGATTTCAATCGCAGATGGATTTTCAAAATTTCGACAACACCACTCCAGTTGTCGTCGGATTTTCGCACTGACGACCGGTTTTGGCGCGGTGCGACTGAATTTGCGCGGTGGGGAGTGATCGTCAATGTCCAACTTTCGACACCATACCCTCCTCCCGATGAAACAAAGAGATAAGGTATTTTTAGCATCAAAGGCCGTTATCCCCTGATTTTGTATAACCAATCGTACCGTCATAATAATAATTAATTTCAAATAACGGTCATCATTTTAGTTCCCTAATTCAAGAATGATACATTTCATTCCACTTTTTGTTTTCACTCCTACATGGTGAGCACGTGCCATGTCTCCGCCATTTCCTTCAAGAGTCCCCTCTTCCGAACTTGTCCGTTCATACTTTTCTTTATCGTGCGTGAAACTTGGTGATTTAAAGTTATACGAATTTATAAACAAAAAATTTTGTAAAACATAAAGTATCACTTATGAATTTTATAAATAAATGAATGTAATATCATGTAAAATTTGGAAAAAATAACCATATCATGCGCTTAACTTAAAATATAATTTAACTTTTACAGCGGACATTTTCAGTACTTTAATACATAAGAATCAAATAAAGTATGTTAAAATTAGCAAAGGAAAATTAAAACTAAATTAAAGTAAAAATGCGAAAAAAAATGGAATAAAAATCTAAAATCAAAAAATACCTATAGTATAAGAACAAATTAAAATATCAAAATTTGTGACCCTTGAAAAAGTGCAAAACCAGATTCCTCCATTTTGTTTTAGTGTTTCACTTTGTTCTAAAACGTATGTTAAATCATTTTAGTTTTAGTGGAGTCAGAATTATTTTTTTTTTGTGTCACTCGGAGTCAAAGCCGAGTTAATGCTGGCTTTTACCACTTTATTAGTAATTTGCTGTGGAAAGGTTAGCACAGTTGGTTCAATTCTGCATGGCAAACTGCACACACTAGTCCAGTTTTCAACAGTGAAACCTCAAATCCTTAAAATGCTGGTCGAATTCCGATTGCATCACTGCTTCCAATTATCGATGGTTTTAATCGAAATCGATGCGTGTTTAGTGTGGTGAATGTAGTAATGAGTGATAAGATTATAAAAATATATATTTATTTACATTCAACATACCAACACTAAATTAGACAATACGATGAGACGATAATCACTGAATCGTGGTTGAATAAGAATGTTCTTATTGCATTCGTCACAAATGGGATTCTGGGATGACAAAAGAAATGTCGGAACACATTCTTACTATCCAATGAAACGCCGTCAGACGGTTCTTACAGCCAATAAGATACAAGGAACTAGAACTGATGATACATTACACTACACGTGTAACCTGTATTATATTCTGCTGGTTTTTTGTCAAATAGGAAAGTAATTAAGTCAGAGGACGTTGTAGCCGCATGTAAATGTCACCGAGCATGTCATCTGTCTGCATATTGTTTTATGTCATGATGTGACGTCACAACTTGTTTCCTCCTACAGGATGCCCAGAGGATTCCAAAATTAGCTTGACGTGTATTTCGTGAGCATGCATCGACTCAAGGGTGTTGTGAATTTCACATTCGGGACCCCAGTAGCGCAAAGATATTGTACAATAATGTACGGTATTGAACAATATTCGAAATATTGTATAATATTATATAAACAATATTATATAATATCGAATAATGTACGATATTGAACAATATTCGAAATATTGTATAATATTATATAAACAATATTGTACAATATTATATAATATCGAATAATGTACGATATTGAACAATATTCGAAATATTGTATAATATCGAATAATGTACGATATTGAACAATATTCGAAATATTGTATAATATTATATAAACAATATTGTACAATATTATATAATATCGAATAATGTACGATATTGAACAATATTCGAAATATTGTATAATATTTTATAAACAATCTTGTACAATTTTATATAATATCGAACAATATTGTGTAACATGTTGTGCTACTTGGGGAACAGGGGCCGGAACGCCTTTCAGGTACTGCTTTTTTTTTTTTTACGAGAAATAATTAAGATAAAATTGTAAAAATCTCCTTAAAACATCGCTATCTTTGTCATCCAGGTTAGGGCGTTCCGGTACTGCTCAATCCGCTGTTCGTGAACCACATATTACTGTGCACGTGATAACAAAGTATCAATAACTTTAATTAAAGCACAAGTTAAACAAATGCCGGGGTAGATTGATACGCGGGAACATCGATACCGTTCTTAAATTTTGATGATTGGAATGGCTCAAGATGTTCATATTCCCTCATATATATGCCACTGTAACCCTTAGCACACGGTATATTTTTCGGCCATGTTGAATCAAAAGTTAATTTACAAATGAATCAAACCGCTAATCTTCTAGTCGAAGTAATGTTACTCTATAAATGTGTTGTGTGATTTCTTTCACTAATTACGTTTTCCTGCCAGGGAATCTACTCCAAAGGTAGGAAAAAACATTTAATTTTCTGAACTATATTAAGTTCTAAGGTTATTTTGCGTGACCACTTGTTTTATGTAAAAAAGTCTCTTAGGGCAGATTGATACAGTTGACTCCGGGGCACATTGATACGCATCTTTTGTGTGCATCAATGCGCCTTAACAGCAACTACTTTGCAAAGTCGTCTTCAAAAATGGCAAAAAAACCGGAAGAATGAAAACAGTTTGAATTTCATTGCAAAAATGAAAATTTGTTTTAATTAAGTTTTAAATATTTTTTACGAATTTATTAAAATTAAGAGGAGAAAATTGTATTGAAATTTAATTAATATGATCAAAAAAGATAATTTTTTGCATTTTTAGATGGTGTGAAAATTATTTTTTGTGGTTTATTTTTTTCGTTAGTCATCAAGGAAGAAATCGAAAATTTCCCTTAATTTTTAATTCATTAAAATTTCAAAAAACGGTTTCGAGGTACACATTATCTCCCACCAAAGTATATTTGCACACACACGACACACATTCTCCTGCATTATTTGCAGAGATAAATTATTATCTGAGGCATTATTGTTGCATTTTTCCAGTTTCATTAAAAATGTTGAATCTTGATTAAAATAAGTTTGTTACTTTGTTAAACCTTGATTTGGAATATAAAGTTTATTGATAAAACACCTTTTGCTTTGATCCCAGACCTATTAACCATCATTATTTTCGATATTTCCGTGTGTATCAATGTCCCGTTGTATGGGGTAGATTGATACAAATCCATTTTTAGGAAGAAAAAAAAGTGTAATAAATATTTTATTATTTCATTTATGACTAAAACTCGACTGAAATCCTATATTGAATTAACAAATGCATAAATATAATGTATTAGTTCAGTTGGTATAAACATTTTTTTGGTTTCCAAAAAAAGGGTATCAATGTCCCCGTGTTCCCCCTACACCAATAACTTTTATTAAACCGCAAGTAAAAAAAAACTTTGCAGAATAGTTATTACGAACTAATGGTACATTTTTTCTAATAAATGAACTTGGTACGTATTTCTGTATACTTTTCAACATGAAATGAAATTAATACTGGATGATATTGCATTTTACTTTTAATCAGATAAACTACGTTCTACACCACTAAAGGAGAAAAAAATTGCTTTAGGGATGATTTGCAAAAGCGTTGATGTTTAGCATGAAGTCGGCTTTTCTAAAATAGCTTATCAGGTGTTAGTAGTTACGCATAATTCCGATAGATGTCACTAGGAAAGTGAGAGTTGTCTGTAACTAAAATGGAAAGCCTTCCATTTTGAGAATGTATCTTCTCCTGCAGCCTTTTACGAAATAGTTGAAATTTATGAATGGTGGAAATAAAATAATATGGGAAGATTTCTGAAGAGAAAGCAACTCTTTAAAAACAGTATTAATAATGAAGTTATATAAAATTTCTAGCAAAATCCTTCAAAACCTGTTCTTTTTTTCAAACAGAGAATGTGTTTTTTGGCATTCCAAGGAAAGCATGTTGCATTTTTATGCATTACGAATAATGAAACGTAACAATAGTTGCTTATCAGCAGTTGCGAATCCAGGGGCTATACATGCCGTGAGCCCTCCCCAGAGCTAAACCAGAATTCTTGATTTTATTTAAAATCACTACAAGTCTTTGTTCTTAATTTCCCTTTCTTAAAAAAATAATAAAAACATGACAACATTGCTTTCTGGCTTGACAGCTCGAAAATTTTCCTACTTTTCTAGTCATTCCATTTGTACTTGTAGAGTTGGCAAGGTCGGAAACATTTTTTGGCTACCTATTTCATTGTATTTTTTATTAAATTATCGAAAGTATTGTAGTGTTCTTTATGATTCTTATTGTCAGATGAGTAAAGTCTGTAAAATTAAAATGTTTTGGTTTGCATAAGCCATGAGATTTGACATTCGTCACGACGATACAAAATTTTTATAACCTCAGCCCCTCCCAGACCCAAATCCCGGATTCGCCACTGCTTATCAGTATATTAATTGTGTAAAAATAAATCTAAAAATTTGTGTAAAATTGTTGTGTACACTATGTCATATTTCCGTGCATTACACATAACAACAGTATCTAATTAACAGATTAATGATTGTGCCAGAATGAATCTAAAAATTCCATACGTTTATTTTAAGTGCTCTGGACTCAGTTACAAATGACTGAAATCTCTCTCATTAATAATGAGAGAGATTGAACAATAGAGTAAACTAATGAGTGTAATAAACGTTAAGTATGTTATCGATTAACCCGTAATTGCTAAATTGGAGGGGTTCCGTCGTGTGAGTTTAAAATGAAAAAGCACAGGTAGGGGGACAAAGCCATTCGGATTAAACTTGCTGTTCAGTAATATTTCTAGATTTGTTGTATGAACTATTGTCTCGAATTTCACACTCAATCGAATCCTCTTTTGAGAGACAAAATACACTAGTGCTCAAAATTAAGAGAAATAACACATTACTCTAGATTTCTGGAAAACTTTTGGGGACATTTTGATGAACTTTGGTTCAAGTACACTTTTATACGAGTATCAATGAAAAAATTATCCCATATAGCAATCATTCTTAAGAGTATATCACACTGAGAGCTATCGTACGCTGTTTCCGTTAGCATGAGAGCAATGCCACTCACCAAAAAAGTTTGTAGCACGTGACCGGTCGGACAAAATGACGGAAATCGTGGGCTGTATTCAACTGGCTTGAAAATGCACACGATGCAGCAGCGATAAATCAAACCAATCGGGTGTGGCTTTGACGGTGACGTAGTTCGCCCCAGCGATGACCGAAATTCTGTCTGGATGGTTATCTCAATGCGTCATGTGCTACAAACTTTTTTGGAAAGTGGCACTGCGCTCATGCTGACGAAAACAGCGTACGATAGCTCTCCGTGTGATATGCGCTTTACGGGCTCATCCCATACGGAATTATCCTAGACAGCCGTCATTCTTATGGATCGTCAGTGTAGGAATGTTCAAAACCCAGGACACTAGATTGAACATAACACGTCATGCAACTCTCACAGCGTACCGTCACACTCGAAACATTGCAAATGATGAGTTACTGTCGCAATCGGTCCTACTTTTGCAGCAAAGTAGTTTTCGGATCCTGAATGGCTCTTGGAACGGGACAGCGAGGTGAATTTGACATCCCAAATGTTTCTGAGGGTGGTTGTTACGAAAATCGTCCTGTGGGCGTACAGGGAAAACAGTCCAAGAAGCAGCAGAGAATGACGCTTTATTCACAAATATTCAGAACACGAAGCGCAGGTAACGGGAACAATAGCTCTTATACAGATTAGCAACGCAAACAGACAACTCACTAGTAATAATAGTAACAGCACTTTCGGATTTAGCAACACAAACAGTCAGCAAATCACTAATGACAGTAACAGCACTTTCAATAGCGCTCAGCTCACCGCTTTCCACCTCGCACTGCAGACGAAACTCCAAAGTCATTCCTTCTTTCGGTTGCCTTCGTTTATATACCCTTGCTCGACTGGTCATGACGTTACATGGAATTATCTAGTACATTCTGCATATATCATCTCCTAATACAGATATCGAGAAAATGATCGCATTTTCGAGAAACTTCGACTTGTCGCCAAGGTCGGGTTCAGGACTGGGCGGTCGACGGCATTCCGTACGTACCCCTGTAAAACTCTCTTCCCAACTATAAGGCTAGAAAGGTAAGAAAGCAATATTACATTTTTGTAACAGGGTTTAGGTCTGGAGATCTGGCAAAAAAGACTTTCTATCGTGAAGGGCATATTTGTATCCCCTAGTTGACGATTACCTTGAACGTGGAAATTTTCGCAGGATGGATTATCCGCGCAGATCTCTAGACTTTAACCCAACTGAACATGTCTGGGATTTCACTTGCAGCTGCCATTTCTGTTGAATATCGAACTCTAAGAATTGAAAAGTAAGCAAAAAAATAAAAACGAAAATACAAGCTTTTTAAATAATTACTTTCAGGAGGTGCTGTAGTTCTGTAGCCCTAATGGATAAACCGCTATTGTGCGTAACAATCATGATGTATAGTTATGATTAGCAGTAAGGCTCATGCGCACAGAAATATCTCGATGCAAGACTGCACATAAAATGACTTTCGTAAGTGGTTAGCCTCTTTTCACAGTCATCCACTCTCACAACGTAACATCATGTTAGAAATGAGACATTTGATGATTCCCTGCAACATTAGAATCACTCCTGAGACAACGCAGTTTTCAGCTCCTGAATTTTTCTAGGAGAGGATTGGCAATCTGCAAGTGAAATCCCAGACATGTTCAGCAGGAATGGCGATAGAGTTTGCCCGACAGGGGAGCAAGACCTGCTGTACGGGGGGGGACGAGTGCAATGAAATTGTCTCAAATTTTCGCCAAATTATTATTTATCAACTACAGTTGAATACCCCGTACAAAAAATTTTCCCCTTCGGGGTACAAAATTTTTCTCCGACGGGGGCGCGCAACATCACCGGCTGGGGGGGGGGGCCCTGGCTCCCCTCTGGCGCCACCCCTGATGTTCAGTTGGGTTTAAGTTTAGAGATCTGAATGATAATCCATCCTGTGAAAATTTTCACTTTCAAGATAATCGTCAACCAGAGGATACAAATATGCCTTTGATACGAAGCTAATTTTCTAAAATATTATTAGGATGAAAATTTTTGTAAGGAAGGAACAATCATTATTATTAGAGGGAAAAAAATGAATGTTCCATATCTTTAAAAAATCATCACCATTAACTTATGCCGGATTTGAACATTGTACAAACGTCTTAACCCTTTAGCGTTCATTGGTTTTGTAATGAAACCACAGTGAGTATTATTTTACTCCGCATAGGCGAAACGTAGCGTAATCTTTTATAACTTAAGATGGGCCAACTTATGTAAAAATTTCAGTTCAATACCTTTAGTATTCGCAAAGATATCGGCATTGTAAGAGCTAAATTGGTACTCTATAAGAGAAACAAAATGATGAGGGTTCTTGCACATATTGATAAATTATTTTAATTGAATCTTCGAAAGAAATATTGAATTTTATGAATGCTGAATATCATGAATATTCACGTATACTTATAAATTAAATACATAATTTAAATGGCATTTCGATGATAACTTCTTTGGAGGAAAAATATCCCGTTACCGTTCATTGGTTTCACTGTGAAACCAAAAATCCCTTAAAAATGAAAAATGCAAAACTGTTTTTCTTTTACATATTTATCATAAGCTACATGTGTAATGCTCATTTTTGAAATAAATTTTGTAATTTTGAAAACGAAACATGCAGTGAACTGTAAAGAGTTAAAGCGTTCCTTAGCTGACGAGCCGCAACTGGTTGCATGGTATAATGATGCCAACTTTGATAATAAAAGAATACCAAATTTAATGATAACAATCGTTTTATAGCTATATAGATAATAAAAAAATAATTATTCATACCAGATTTCATCAAATCTGTCCAATAACTAGAGTTATATAATCATGTGAGCGTGCAGTCACTTCTTTAGTTATATAATCATGTGAGCGTGCAGTCACTTCTTTAGCGTAGAAGCTCAAGTCGGGTCGCGATGGCTTTGCTGCAGAATCTCGGCTTCGGAACCAGAAGAGACCGGGTTCGAGACCTAATTTCACGAAAGATCTATCCTGTATATGGGCTTGAAGCACGCTAAATATGTCGAAGGTCAAACATTCTCCCGCTAGTGTAGTATGAAAGTTTGGAGAAGGGATGCCGTCCGCGTTATTTGACCAGTTTAAAAATGAGACGAGGTTCTTTCCAAAATGCTGCTTTAAAACGGAATGTTAATATAGCTAAACTAAACAAATTATACTTTGCTTCTAACCTAATGTTCAGATAGATCTCAAATGCTATAGGCACTCTACATAATTCTTCGACAACATTTAATCTTCCATACAATTTAATAGAGCAGCAAAGGAAAGTCTCATTAAACGAAATATATTTCTAAAGGAAGAGGTTTCGTCATTGATTGAGGGGGAAGAAACACAAATCATTTCTTGTCTTAATTGTCATGATAAAAATTAATTTCGAATAATCCAAATTTAAGCCATCCAAAAACATTCGTGAAAAAAAAAATCTGAAATTTCCATCTCTCACTTTAAAAAAAATGTGTATGCATCCACTGGTGTGGTGCGAAAGTTTGGAGAGGCGTTGCGGGCTCAGATATCGTCCTCGTTATCTGACCAGGTTAAAAATTACAATGTCCGTCCCAAAATATTCCTCATATTTCAAGAACGGAACGTTAATTTAATTAAATTTAACTAAATAGACTTCAAGTTTCTAAGAGCATCGTAATCGAGTGAAGAAACATTACAATAGAAATACTTTAAGGCTATGGTTATAGAGTCTCCCTCAGCATCGTGAAGAAACCCGCCTCATTGTGATCTATCGACTTTTATTAGCACGGTGCAATCGATCATCGGATGTGGTGTGCGTGGAGAGTTTTCGATACTTTTTAATTAATGAAAGACTGATTATCTGCTACTGACCTCTTCAGAAGCCACTTGCTCAAAACATCGAAAGAATTATATAAAAATGCTTCACGATTATTCCGAGGGGAGATGAAAAATTAAAAATCTGTTTTGAAGCGTGAGAAAACCACCATCGATCACGATACGAGTCTTATTCTTTATGCACCTTTGTTTTAGACCAGATAAAGGTATTCATTTTTATCTATGATTAAAATTTTCTGTAATGTTGAGTTGGTAAAGCATTCACTTCTCCGCCGTCGTGTCCGTGCGTCGCACCTGCATTGAATAATCGATTTTTTTTTTTAACTCACAAGAGGTAAAAATCAAGTCATTCATAGATGTTCCAATTCGATACAGAAATAACGCGGAATTAATGAACATCTCATTTGTATGAACTCTTAGCTGATTCTCGGGCCCAGTAGCGGCAACAGGGAGGTGAGGGGTTCAGGGTGTGGTGCCAAAGAACTCGGCAGTATAGGGGGTAGAAAGCAGAGTTTAAAAATTTGCTAGCTTTCTTGAACACTATTGATTCTTCATAATTCCTAGTTTTAAGAAGAAAAAAAATTAAATTTATGAAATAAAAATTAACTTTTTCCCTCAAAAAGGGGGGTGGACGACCTCCTCCCTGAGTCACCGCCACTGCTTGGGCAGTCTTATCCAATGGGTTAATTGCGCTGTAGCCCAGGGGCGTCATTGATCCAAAAGTGCCTAAAAAAATTTACTATACTGACCTTATTCTAATTTTGTATTCGCAAAATTGTAAGGCATTATTCAGAGAACATGTTTTTTTACTTCTTTTTTTTATGATAATTTATTTTCATAGGTGAGTATTTTCGTTGCAATGCAGGGGCTCAAATTCCTAGGTATGGTTCTGATGGGGGGACAAATTACTCTAGCCTAGAGCGCTATCTAGTTCGCTAAGACGGCACTCGTTGAATTAATAGGACAACAGGTTTCCCAAGGAGAAGGTATCCATTAATTATACAGTAAAGGAAACAAAACAGATAAGGAAGGCGAAAAGAAGGAAAACATCTTAAAAAATGATCCCCATGTGTCTCCGATGCTACACAACGGACTTAGAACATGTTCTCATC
This sequence comes from Araneus ventricosus, assembly GCA_013235015.1. Classification (NCBI taxonomy): domain Eukaryota; kingdom Metazoa; phylum Arthropoda; class Arachnida; order Araneae; family Araneidae; genus Araneus; species Araneus ventricosus. Next base: position 1,881 of record BGPR01013908.1, on the reverse strand, counting down.
GACAACATTTCCTATTTCTTACTGCAGCTACTTACTTTCAGGTTGTCGCTTTCCATCTTTATGAAATGACTGACATCTCTTTTGACCCCCACAAAGCATATGTTTAGATTCGCACTGGTATTCTTTTCTTCAGATGCGATTTCATCAGATTAAAAAAATTCTCCAAATTAAAAAAATACAAGAATGGTTTTGAATTAAAAGTAAAATTTAGATATTTATGACGCATTGTATCTAGTTTTTTTTAAAAAAATGACAAAATTTGGCATTTTTTAGTGATTTGTATTTTCTTTTGGACTCTCTCAATGTCTTCGAATTTTCGAGTCACGATGGGTCAAATTTTGGACGTACGTCAGGCTCTATTCCAGTGATGATTATCCAGTTATGGATTCTGTGTAGACGGTCCTCTCTTTGTATGTTAACAATGCTTCCTTGAGAGAATTAGGGGACGTCGAGTCTTTGGGTATTCGTGAACCCATTGAAAACGTGTCAAAGAGGAAAGCATTTGACGAGCAGTTGAAGGAATTTCATGAAAAATTGACAGTTCTTCCCGATGATAGGTACGACGTAGAATTACCTTGGAAATTAGATACAAGCGCAATCTTGCCAGATAATAAAGAACTAGCCTTAAGGTATGCGACTGTGTTCGGGGACATTTTTTTGAAAAATAACTTATATATATTTTTTAATGTTATTTTTCAACTGCATATGTTTTAAAACTATGAAAATATTTTAAAATTAGGCTTGCAAAATAATATTTTTTTTAAAAAACTGAGAAATTTGAAGAAAAATGACTAAAATATTTGTTTTACGCTAACAGCCATAGACAAAATCATATTCTAAATATACATAAATCCTTGTAGGAGTATATTTTTATGACAGTTACCTTTGTTATGCTCTAAAATCTTTCTTGTACTTCGAAATAGTTTCGAGATATAGCTGAACATAGTTACTAAACTGGTAATTTTTCATAAAAAATGCTTTTCGTTTATATTTAAACACGTAAAAATACTACTACTTGATTTTAAAATTGACCTTAGTTTTTAGAGGAAAACATCAAACATATTACAGAAAACAATCTCAGAAAATTTCATATCAATACTTGAATAACGTTTTGAGAAATCACGTTACGGTCGACAGTTTTCCTTAAAAATATCATTTCTCAGAAAACGCATTTAAAGTTTTCATGCAACTTAAAATAATGCTTACAATTCGGTAATAAAGCAGCTGTAACTCCATTTGTAATTCACGTAGAGTAAAAAGTGAAACAGTTTTAGAAAGCTTATTAAACAGGCTACAAAATTAAGTCATAAAATTGTTTTTGATAATTGCATCAAAAACGACGATTTTAAACCAGTCGGATACCTTAAAACGACCGGAAAATGATACATTGAGGGCACGTAATAAGGGCGTGACTTGTTTTTGCTTTGTGTTTTGCATGTTGATTTTGTGCTTTATAAATAACTGTGATAAAAATTCTGTTTCTAAGTCTTCTGAACTAATTTTGAAAGTGCAGAAATTGTATTGATACGTTTAATTCAAAGCCAATATTTTTCTAATGCAAAGGCGGCACCCCCAGTTGATGTTCTCAAGGACGATAATGGGATTTTGAGAGTTAAGACTCGCATAACTGCACGTAAAGATGTACCAATCTTTTTGAATCCCATACTTTTGCCCAATAACTGTACATTAACTAAACGTTTGATAGAGTCTGTACATAGTGTTGCGAATTGTCTTACTGTGGGTGTATGGTGTAAGCAGTCCAACACGCAGGATAATGGAGAATGAAGATTTATTTACAAATATGCAGGAAAACACGTAGCACAGGTACAGGAAACAATAGTTCTTGCACAGATTACCAATGTAAACAGACAACAATTCGCA
>BGPR01013907.1:26297-40495 GCA_013235015.1 Araneus ventricosus | reverse complement strand
ATACATGTAGAAGATAATTTAGTTTTCAAAATCAAAAATCGACATTCTGTATAATGAAACTTAATAATTAAAAAAGAAGTTGCTTAATTTCATGGAGCTCTTCCTACACATTGTGTCAGTCTAAGGTGATGCGATCGATTGTAACCTTCTATGTACTGCCAACTTGAGGCGTTAATGACTACAACAAAAGTATATTATGTTCTGAAATGAATTTAAACAAATTGCTCCCAAATAAGACCTTATTTCATAATGAAATCTTCGATTAAGATTGTTAGTCAGACGGATGTGTTTACTGTTATATAATACGGTAAAAACTAATAGGCATACTGAATTATAAAATAATCATATTAAAATAAAATTAACAATAAATAATAATAATGACATTAAAATAAATGAGAATATAAATTATAACTGAAATCAGTGTGGCGAACTTGATTCGGGTCGGTGGGGAGTCATAAAATTTTGTATCGTAGTAAGGAATGTCGAACCTCATGGCTTATGTAAGCCCAAAACACTTTAACTTTACAGACTTTCCTCATCTGACAATAAGAATCATAAAGAACACTACAATACTTTCGATAATTTAATAAAAAATACAATGAAATAACTAGCCAAAAAATGTTTTCGACCGCGTCAACGCTACAAGTACAAGTGGAATGACTAGAAAAGTAGGAAAATTTTCGAGCCTGTCAAGCCAGAAAGCAATGTTGTCACTATTTTATTATTTTTTAAAAATGAAAATTATAAACAAACAGTTATAGTGATTTTAAACAAAAATAAGAATTTTTGGTTTAGCTCGGGGGGCGGCTGCAGCCCGATAGCCCCCCCTCCCCTGGATTCGCCACTGAACTGAATGCTAGTAAACACCCAAGTGAGTGAGACCAGCTGCTGGACAGGAAATCGAATCACAATAGTTTCAGGCCTGAATTTACGGTTTCGAGAACTAGGAGGGAGTTCCAAAAGAATGTGGAACAACTGTACAAAAAAAAAATGTAGTTCTTAAACATGAAAAAATAAAATATCACCAGGAAATAAGACTCCTTTTTGGAACAAAATTAACATAAGACCCAATTTTACTTTCCGGGAAATATTATATTACACATTAATTCAAATCATAAACCATCTGCGTCATAATACGATAATAAATGGCATTAAATTGAGTGATTTTAAAAAGGATGATATTTATGATACATTATTTCCTGGATTAAAAATTTATTGGCCAGTTGAATTGCCAGATACTAACAAAATGACAAACGAAATTGGATTTAAAACCAAACTGATTGCCTAAGAAAAGCAATCAAAGGGGAGGGGGTCTTTTTTCAAAAAATAATATTCTGTGAGACCGAAGGTAAGTAATGAAAATTACTTTAATAAATATTTTGTTACATTAGCGTTCAACAAATACCGAAAAGGAGGGAACACATTTCAATAAAGATAAATGGCATAGTTTTATTTAATATCTATAGAAATCACTCATAACAAAAACACATAATCCTCATAATTCGTAATTTTAACCCTTTGGGAGGTATACTTCCCACCGCATTCATCAATTTTTAAACGTACAAGGTAAGCTATTTTAAAGTTATGAAATTTTTCGATGAAAAAAATCCTAGACGTTTCAATTTCTTATATCAAACCGTAAAATAAATGTCTTGACTTTTTAATTAATTATTAATTAATGAAATTAATTAACAAAAATAAATGGCATGCAATTAACTAAATGAATTTCTTTTATTAAATTAATCTCAATCTGAAAGTTATTTTGTTATACCATTACTAGGAAAAAAATGGCCCTTGAAAGGGTTAGGCAACTAGATATTTTTAAGGTAAACGATATTATTTATGAGCAAAGAATTCCGTTTTCAGTAACATGGCAACTTCCATACAACAAAAGATTTCAAAGAAAAGGCTCACCGCGACCCAAACGTTGAGGAAAGCCGGGTTGATATCAAATCATTCCCCCCATTATCATAAAAGCCGATGCGAGATAAAAAGAGAGGCCACCGAAGCGCGACAAAACGCATGCGCCTCAGGTAGCGAGAGCGTTCGTGTAGGCGACAGAGACCTTCAGGGTCACTGCCAAGGACGCGCGCAGCCCAAGGTCACGCGAAACATGGAAAAGGAAGAAACAGGAGAAATAAAAAGCGACGAGCGGGAGGAAAAATCGTCTCATGCGGGTTGAATGAAACTCGCCTCTCGGAAGGCAAGGGGTTGGAATCGGAAGTCCTCACACAAAGGAGCCTCATTTTTTTAAAAAATGGCACCTCCAAGGCCGCGAAAAATCTTCTTAAAAGGAAAGAAACAAAAAATTATGTAACAGATTTGCGTAATCGAAGAGCGAATTTAGTGGGAACTGAAGTTCAAGGATGGGCAAATGGAGTGAAAATAGGGTTATCTTCAAAATATCCAGACTTACGCCAGTGGATGTGGCGAGAGAGAAATTGGGCGGTAATTGAGAAAATCTGACGTATTCGAAAGAGCAGACATGAAGGAAAATTCATTGTTTTGCACTGTTTACATCCACCGTTGCTGAGGGACTGGATGAGTCCCCTTTCCCAGTCCCAGTTCAAACTGAAAATTATGAGTTTTGTTTTAATTCTGTTTTTCATTAATACAATTTTGAATTATCAATCATTAATAAAAATCTCATCTTCTTTGCATTCTGACGTCTTACATATTTTTTTCACTTTCTCAAACTCTGTGCTAGTGTTCTGAAAAAAGGTCGTTAGCAGGCATCTTTAAAAATTTTATACTACACTTTGACCCCCAAGGCCCTTCATCCCCCGGGGTGTCCGGATTTCAACCAAAAAAATTATGGTAACTAAGTAAAAAGCTGATAGTCAAAATTGTAGAAACCTTTTTGGAGGAAACATATTCTGAAGCTTTCATGGTTCATAAAATTATTCGTTGTACGAGTACTGACGTGAATTTGTATACCAATAGATGGATAATTTTATAAAGAATATCACACACAGTAAAGACTGCTCATCTGTTTTTATTCTAATTAAAGATAAAGTAAAATAATAAGAAAAATAAAGAACATTTTACTGAAGTAAATATGAAGTAGCTTTCTTTCTCTTTTGAATGTAGGAACGAAAATGAGTATCCAGAGACAAAATCTTGTAGCTTGTATCAGAAAAAAGATGAAACCTTTGATTACTTTTAAGTGCGATGGCATTGTTTGAATTCTTTCATTCGGGACTTTAAAATATAAAATTAGATATCTGATGCCAATAGTGGATCTACCTATAAGCCTTGGCACAGAAATAAAATAGTTTTCAGAAAGTAACGCTACAGTTATAGGTTAATTAGAAAAAAATTCAAGAAAATTAAAGATAGCATGCCCAAACTTTTGAAGTAAACAAATGATCCAATCATGATATGATCAGAATACAATTTTTTGAGTAATCATTCAGATCTAATCTAAACACCGAATTCTAGTCGAAATATTTTGCACTCAGATAAACTTGATCGTATTTCACTATGCATGCAATGTAATAAATTTTCTAGTACACAATAAACACTTTAATAATGATAAATATTATATAATCTTACGACCAGTTGTTCTGGCGGATCATTTTTAATATTTCTTTCAAAGCCATCTGAGCAATAACAATTTTTAAGGTGCTATTTAAACAAAAGAAAAGGATTAATTTTCCCCTTTTTTGTCTTTATAAAATCTAAATGACAACATGGCAAAAAAAAAAGAAAACACTGAAATTAATTGAATATTTATTTTAATTGAACACATATGGTACTTAATGCTAGCGAGCTCTTCTGAACACTGGTTAAGCAATTGGTATCAAAATAAAATGGTGATATGAGATTCTTTAAGCGCGAAACTAGGGCAATAACACAGTATTGACACAGTAAATATAACTAGCTTCTTTCTTTTTCCTTTATTATTTCCATGGTGTCCGAATCAATTTAACTTTTTGCGTATTTGCATTAAAGAATATATATATAACAAGCGGCTCACCATGATATTTTTCAATTTATTAAATTTTTGTCCTTTGTTTCTTGTATGTTTTTGAATTTTTGTCTTTTGTTTCTCGATTGTTTTGATATATATATATGACAAGAAATAAATAAAGTTGATTTTAGGTACTACACATATTTATTTGCAGTCTGTTTTACCAGTTAATTATTTGCAATTATCCAGAATGACTTTCGGAACCGAAACTTGAATATTAAATGGTAATAATTCTCTGGATTACTAGTGCATCACCCTGCATAATAATAAATCAAAGAATTATATAAACGATCTTATGCAAATGGAAACCGCAAAATTCACGGTAGAAGTATATTTAATGCCAAGGTCTTCAGCAATGCAGGTGGGTTCACGATCGAAAAGCAATGAGAGTCTTAATAAAAAAATATTTTGTGAAAAGTAGTCATCCAAGAACAATCAATATAGGTCACACAACACCTTATATGTCTATATTCGGTAATTCCCTCTTTAGCTTCACAAGTAAAAATAATAATAATTCAATTATCCAAATGCATGTTAATCTTTTCGACACTGCTTGTGGCAACTGACACTTTCATGTTTACAGTAGTTTTTTTTTTTTTTTTAATTTGCAGACCTGGTGGCAACATTTGCCACAATGTCCTGGTTTCTGTGTCTTTCGTGGATTCTCGTTTAAACTTTACAGAAGAAAATTTGAGAGCATGATACGACAGCAACTTTCGTCAGCAGAATTCGTAACTGAATCAAAACGCAGTTTTCCGAGATTAAGAATTATCACAATAATTTTACATAATGTTCAGCAACGGATTCCGAGACTACCACTTTTGGATGATTTTACACCGGAAAGGGGTGTCAGGCAATGAGTCATATGAGCGCATTTCCAGAGTTCTTTGTCAGATCACGCTCAATAAAATGCAAACATTACCATTCCATTCTTCACTTTCCCCCTATTTTGATGAAAATAACTCCGTCCGGCGCATGCGCAACTGCGCGGAGGATTCCGAATCCGTTGCTAAACCATAAATATAATTTTTTTTAAATGAAAACTGTGAATACCATTTAAAACGAAACATGTTCCTGCGGAGAAACACTTCCGAAAAATGTGTTGACGATTAGTTATAACGCTATCAATCTGCAATTACACATTGAACAGATAGACAGATTTTTATATGAAAGAATTCAAACTGTTTCATATCGAATATTTGTATTTCAGTACGCATTTTAAATATGTTAAAAATTCTTTTCAAGTCACCATTTTCATCGATACCGTCATAACGTCCCTCTTTTGAAAATCTACTCTTCTATAGGAACTGAAATAGCAAAAAAATCCAATTCATTTAATTTCTCTAAATATCTTTTATATTCTAATGGAAAATCTTTTCAAAAGATTACGATCGTATAATTAGCGTTAGACTTTTCTGTCAATATTTCTACATATGTTTCGTTCATCTATCAAGAGAGTATTAATGTTTCTTCTCCCGTAAAATCTGATGCTGAAAGCATTTGTTTCAGAACAAATTATGTAGCAAACCCGGATTTTTTTTTTTAATTAATAAGGAAAAATCCATATTGTTAAGTGTAGATATAATATATTCCACATGCTTTTGTCGAAACATTTTGATAAACTTATTTAATGATTTTAGTAACAGACCATGAATTGACTGATCCCCAAGCACGTAGATTTCACTCGCATATTGTACCATGCGAGACATTCGCAATCAAAATTGGTCCAAATAACATTAATGATAATATATAAAATTTAAAGTGCATTTTCGGGCTTAAATGATGTTCTTAAATTGAAATTTCCATTGCATAGTAGCATGCATGCATTATTAAATTCATTTACTTTGTAACTTTCAAAGTGATATCATTTTCCCTCCAAAATATGCCTTGTTTGTACTTCTGCCAAACAATAGAAATGAGGTTCCAAGAATATATACCCAGTAGCTTTTTTTTAAAAAGTAGTTCCACGTCAACCAGACAGTCATTTGATTGTATTGTTCCACTAGTTTATCGAACGGTCAATTTACAAAAAGCACAGTTAAATCGTTGAGCGTTCACTTCAAAGCAAATCGCCGGCAGGCAGTTTAGTTCTTGAAGGAGTCGAAAACACGTTACGGAAAGCTCAGTGGCGTTCTGCCAAAACGGACACCCTGCCTCTTAGAGTTTTCTTTTTTCTGTGCTGTCATCATTATTCATTCTCCTTAATTTTTGTTCTTTCGGAGTTTTGTGTAATACTGTCATTTCGAAACGCTGTCTCGCAGCTGGTCGTCCTCTAAATTAGAACTTGAAGGTCGACCGAACGCTTTTTTGTCGTTGTTCTTTTTTTCCATAATGTATCCAGACGTGCATGAGGGTGGGGAATCTCATTAAAATGAGCTTGCATTCCTGCGGCAGCAAGTTTTATCGTCCAACTAAGTACGCTCACTTCACGATAAGGAAATAATATTTTCGTGTTTGATTTTATGGGCGGCGTAGGGTTCACTTGCCAGTAGGCGAAAGACTTTTTTTCCCCCTCGAGAGAATTAATGAAAAATGTTTTCGACGAAGTTCACGTCAAACCTGCTATAAGAGAGCAAATGAACAAAATATACAAACGGATAACTATTCGAGATATGTCACTAATGTTCTGCAGTTTTTTACAGGGTTCATACTGTATATATGATAGTAAAATTCAGGAGTTTCTAAGGATTTTTTCAGGAGTACAGTACAGAAAATTCAAGAGATAACACGAAAAAAAAATCAATTGTAGGGGAGAAGGTGGTATAGTGTGGAAATGTTTTATAAAATTGGCAAAAAAGTATACTAAATATCAATTCTCCCATCTTTCTCGATTGCGGTGACTCGGAACATGCGCGGTAGACTCTTTCGGCGCTAAGTAAGGTCAGAAGTAAGAATTCCGAATTCCAGCAACTTTCTATGAATAAGGAAAAATAGAAACGTCTTATTTTTATGTTTTATCATAATTTTATCTTTTGCTCTTCGATTGTAATTTTTCAAGAGACAAAAAGAAATATCAGGATAAAAAACACAATTTTCAGGAGTTTTCAGGGCCCTTAGAAAAAAAAGCAAAATTCAGGAGTTTTTCAGGAATTTCAGGAGGAGTACGAACCCTGTTTTTAGCATCATTTAAACGAGCATTATTGTGGTGCCAGACTAACGGCAGCTCCCTAGGCGCCTCTAGCGGATCTGACCAGAACTCGTCAGTAGACGCTCTGACATCGAGACGCGATGTTGAAAAATGACGCTTACTCCAAAAGACGATTACAACGACGAGAAAATGTGTAACCCTGCAACTATAACTTCTTTGTGTTGATTGTGTTCTGTAAATAGAGAATTATTTCATCTTTATTAGTCATCTAACTGTTATTCTAAATCATCATTAAATATTTAAAAGGAAAGAAGTTGTGTTTTGTCGGCCATCCCAACACCCACATTATTTTCACTATTCACACAAATATTCTGTTTAGGACAGATTGGAAATACTACCCTGCAATTCTGCTCTGGATAAAGAGAACTCTTGTTTAGAGGGAATAAGTATTCTTGATTTTAGTTCCCGACAGTGACAACTCGCCCATGATAATAACAATAGAGTGTACTATAATTCTAATTTTTTCTCGCCCCATAATTAAGTAAATGCTTTATCTGACTTCCCACCAGTGTGGAATAATCCAAAGTCCCGACTTTATTAGTTAGTCAGTAGTAGACAAAGACAGTTATTGAATTAGTGGTATATGACTCACCTTGATCGAAAGAATCAATTCTATTACTACACATCACATACCTGAAATAGCAATTTGCCGTTTTCTACCTTAGTACTATTAAGGACTGCAATCACAGTAACCTGTCGATGTATTAACTGCTACCGATAACTAGAACAGAATCTAAAGCACACGCCAACTTAAGAATCAATTATTTCACTACTGAATCTCTGACTGATTAGAAGTTATGGCAATTAATTACTTGGTGCCATGACCACGAAAGGTCAGACTCGCATATTTTTTTTTTTAATCGCAACACGGGAAATTTCTAGACGCAATCAGATCAAAGGACACGTGTGCCAGACAATTCTCAGAAAACGTCTGTGACCGGTGAAAAAGCAGAACCGCAGCTGACACACTTCAGGCACTGAGTTCTAACCTTTTTATTTCAGTCATCGAAACATGCTCACAGGGGAATTTGATGGATCGATGGAAAGTAATCAGAATACTCAGCGTAATAACTGTTTGTGAAGATAAAACTCCCCGTGGCAATTCACGTGTTCCACAGTAATGGACGACCTCTGAACTGTTGGAAGAAGAAAAAAAAGGAGCATTACAACTCTTCTATTGTATCCTCTTAATAAGCCGAAATGGGTAGTGCGACGAGCTAGTTAGTTTAAAAGCATAAGCATTGGTTACTTCAACGGCAGAAAGATCTATTGGGAACCAAAAAATACAATAACGGTTCCCAATCGGAAGTAGTATGTGTCTAGCTGTGACGGAGTACATGAAAAAAACCAGCGGGAGTGTGTTCTCCTCTAAACTTTCTCGAATACTTCCCCCAAAAGGGATCATTTCCCCTTCCCCCGCGTGGCTAAAAAAATCGAACCTATTGTTATCCAGAATCCAATGATTATCTGAAGGTTTTTCATCATAGTGATTGAAAAATATCTAGGTAAAGAATCAAACTCCAAGAGATGCGTACCGATTTTCCGCTCTTGTCGGCTCAAGGACAAACTGACTTGCTTCCAGTACGCATGCGAGGGGAGATGAGATTCTTTTCAAAAGTAAATTATACTGACCGGCAGACAGTCAACCCTTCGACGGATTTGGCCCAAAATTTTATACGGGCCTACATTCATGACGATAAAACCGTGTACCAAATTTTATCCATCTAGCTATTCAAGTTTTTGAGTTATAGTGTTCACATGAACGCGGACAGACAAACAGACTTCCCGTAGACGGATTTTGTCCAAAATTTGATAGAAACCTACAAATTATGTTTAAAGACCATAGACCGAATTTTACCCCCGTAGCTCTAATGGTTTTCGAGTTATCGTGTTCACAGACAGACACACAGATAGACATAATTCCAAAATTGTGTTTTTCGGACTCAGGGAGTTCTAAAATGTGGAGATTCGTCAAAATCTCGAGTTCGAGTTTTGTGACGATTACAATACTTTCTCTTTGTGTACTTCGTATACGAGAAAGTAAAAAATGAGAAATCAGCGGAATATTAGTAGTGAAATGATAAGAATACAATTTGAATTGTTTCATTTAACATTATTGAAATGGGGGGAAAACTGAACTTCGAAAAGGACACCTTCTTAAGAAAGAGGATATACTGCAACAAAAGAGAATACCACAGAAAAGATAAAACTTACCAAATCACGAAACTACTTAACCTAAGCCATTATATAAGTCGCTTTTCACAACTATTTATTACTATCTACCAATTACTTTATTTTTAATTTTGGGGAATACAATATTTTTGACGCAAGCCAAAAAGCAGAAAGAATTCGTTAACATCAGTTCCCAATATTTTTTCCCTCAGGTACCTCTTGATTAGTCTTTTTATTCTCGCGTACCCCCTATGGTCATATCCTCACCCCTCCAACCATCCGTCTGTACAAAAAAGTTTTTACCAATAATGTTAAGGGCCTATATAAGCTTAAGACTCAAACGACTCGAATTGTTAACATTTGCTGGACTTATTTTTGATTTAACATTTTATTCCATTTTTACAACAATATTAGCTCAACATCAAAACAGAACAAGCAATATATAAAAAAAAAATTTTAAGTCAATTTCTACTTAGGTGATTCGAGATATAATGAAAAATGTACTGCGCATGCGCAAAGATATGGCTGAAATATGGGGGTGCTTCGATGATCCCATGGGCCATCCAGATACCCAAGAATCAAGTCTGTGATGTTAATAGTTTTCGAGATATAATGAAAAACGAACTGCGCATGCGTCATGCAAAATATGAAATGACAGACAGACAGACACAGAACAAAGCGAATTAATATTGCATTGTCATCTAGTTCTGAGCTATGTTTAAAGTTTCAAGTCTCCAGCTGATCGGGAAGTTGGTTCAAAATCGATTACAAAATTTGAACAAGATATATAAATAAATATATATATACAGGGAGAGTGTGAACTAATAGTATGAATTGATAAATCAGTATTGTAATAGTTTCGCACTAACTTATAAGGATAGCTAAAAATTACACCTCCTTGTGCTTTCTTTGCTTATTTTGAGGGTATGTTTAGGACTTGCACAACTTTCACTTTTGCCCTTTACACCAACTTGGGGAAACAAAATTCTGTAACATTTTGAATACCTTATGTTTTCATGTGTCCGCCATTACCGATTTTGAGTTCGCCTACCCGCAACTGGTCCTTCGCGTACCCCCAGGGATGCGCGTACCACAGGTTGGGAACCTCTGCGCTACATAAACACTGATAAGAACAAGACTCACAGAAACCTGACATCCGACAGATATAATGGGTAGTGGCAATTCTCATTGCGATAATAATTATTTCCCAGATTACTTTTTGTTGACGAACTCATTTGGAGAAACCACCAACACAATTCTTGCGCAGCAGACGAAGAGACTTCTTTTCTATGATCCCTTTCTCCAGGCCCACCCATGCCATTTAACGCGTGAGCGACAATAACAGAGACTGAAACACTTCAAGAAATAGTTTAAGACGGCGTTCATCGCTCGATGTTAACGAGCCTATTTGCAGGAACAAAGACACCCTTTTTATTACCGCCAGTTCCTTACCTTCAGACCTTGGCTCGAAGCCACCGAGCTTCCCCCCTCCCAAGATCCCCTCATCGAGCAAATAAAGTGAGGAAGATTCCAGAGACCTTTTTCAAGAGAGAGAAGGGTATATATATACACAAGAAAAATCGCATATAATAGCTCTGTTGCCTTTTTTTTATTCTCCCTCCAAAGAAAGACGCAACGAGGAAGGAACGTTTTCCCAGGCGTTCCAAAAAGGCTACGCACGAATGATTTTTATTTGACATTTAAGATACCCGCCTAGGAAAATGTCATCTATACCTTTCCGGAACGTTTGGTTTGGCCTCGCGCAACAAAGCCGCAAATAAAATTGCCTCTCAAAGGCGTTACCGGCGTCGCAACGGTGGCGTGGCCACACTCGAGTCGCGGAGGCTTCAATTAAAGCTGTCTTCGACGAAGTCTCCTGAAAGGAAAAGAATGGGGAGAGAAAAAAAAAAGGCCAATAAAGCGATATAAGCAGACTTGCGCAGCAAGAGAATGATGTGAAAAGAAATTCGTAAAAAGATTGGATCCAACGAAATGCTCGATAACTGAGCAACTGAATTAGAAGTTCGAACAATAGTATGAAATCGGCAATTCCTCTCCCCCCTCCATATCGCTGTACGGCGCAAGCCACCTCTTTATGATTAATAATTTTCACGGCCACTTGATCTCCCTATTCTATTAATTACTCCCATGTTTATTATGCAATGCTTAACCTATTTTCTATTCGTCCTGGAGGTAGAGAACAACAGAGCTCAAGCACACCATTTAACCATTTGTCTCTCGTCGTCGTCAGATATAAGACTCGGAGCAAAGATTAGTCGTTTTGCTTATTTTACACGTTGGTTACCATAGGACTCAACGGCGAGTAGCAAGGACCTATTTAATCTATATACAGTAGGACCCCGGTAATCCGGACGAATTCAGGCACATGGACGTCCGGATTAGCGAGGTATTTAAAAAAATAACGTAAAACACTTTTCTCAAGAATTGCACGTATAGGTACTATGGTATATTTGTATGAACTAAGATTGTATGGATAAATTGAATGAACATGATATGTGCATACATGATTACTACATTTGTAAGTGAATGAACATAATCAGTGTCCAAAAAAGTCAGTGTTTTTTTTTTTTTTTTCTCCCGCTGCCGTTCCAATTTTTAATTCAAATGCGCGATCTCTTAAACATCCGAGGAGCATAATTTCGTGTGCTTTAAAATTTTGCTCTTCAACCCACTGAAATGAAGTGTTGAGTGCCGCCACAGCCTCAGAATGAGAAATTTTGACGTCGTCGTCATCATCACCTTCTGCTGTTACCGTCATGATAATTTCGTCGTCTGTTAAAATTTCATTTCGAGCCAAACTGTCGTCAGCCTCAGCAGCCCACTGGAGGGCTTCAGTATTAGACACCGGGTTCGTGTTTTGTAATTGGTTAATGAGTGATGCAAGCTGAATTTCTTCAGTTTGCGCATTTTCTTCAACTTCAGAATCAATAAAATTGGGAACCAAATTTTTCCACGACTTGTTGATCAGCAATGTAGATACAGATGCCCAACAGTTAGCAAGACTGAACACGACATTTTTAAAATTTACATTTTTCAGTGTTTTTTCCAAGTTTTCATTGTGCACAGGATCATTGAGAATGTTCGTAAGAAGCAACTTGCGATATCCCAGCTTGATGTTTCGAATAACATTCTGATCCATGGATTGGATCAGCGCAGAATGCGGGTTTGCATCATTCTCCATGGACCGTCCGGATTACCGAGGGTTCCGGATTAACGCGTGTCCGGATTACCGGGGTTCTACTGTAGTAGGATTCACAGGCGAGTTCCGGCAGTAGTGTTTTTTGACGGAACCACAGACATCTTCGATATCGCATAAATGGATACAACTTTTTGAAGTGGCATAGAAAAGATGTATGTACAGCCAACGTGTTAAGGCTAGAGGAACAAGTTCCAGCAAATGATACAAAACAAGCATATTCGGTCTGAGTATATACAAGGTATGTTAAGAAATTCAAAGTCTGAAAAAGGTAGTACAGTGCTAAACTGTTTCATCCGATACATGAAAAAAAATGAATTGCGTTGCTGATTTTAACGACTGATGAGTTAGAAGTAGCTGAATTTGCAAGTGTGTTGAAGTAGACACCCAGACGGTTCTACTTCAGTTAAACCCTGGTTCACTGGTAAATTCTGAATATAATTATAGCCGAAATATGAAAAGAATTGCCGCGGTTTGGAAATAAAAATCGTCTGCTTCAAAGTAAGAACAGGAACACATAAATTCTGAAATGAAACTCTTTGGAGGACTAGATGCCAGGAAATAAAGTTGCAGTTAATAAGTTAATATTAACTTCTGTTTAGAATGCTGTTCGGTTGCAGAATACAAAAATCAGATAATTCGTGACTGAAAACGTATCTTTCGGATACAACACTTCATAAACAGCGAAAAGTGTCGGGGTTGCCAAGACTTTTAGACTGTTTTCTACCAAGCTAGAAATAATAAAAACTGTTAGGAAAATGATCTTGACTTATAACATTTCGTTAAAACTGGGGGATAAATCGAAATTCCATACACCATTAAACTAATACTTGGTTTTCATATTATTTTCTAATTTTGAGGGTCCCAACCAAATACAGTAGACTCTCGATTAACCGGGATGGATGCTTCGTCCCGGATAAGCGAATATCCCGGATAATCCAATTTATGCAAATTTTGATGAAAAATTTTGGAAAAATGATAGGAAATGTAAAATTATTATACAATAAGACATTTATAGTTTTATAAATACAAAAGAAAAATAATTAACAAGAAATTTTAATGTTATTTAGAATTAAAATTCGTAAAATTAAAAAGAAAAACAGAGATGTAGTTTACCGCACTGTTTTGTGAAGAATGAAATCATAAAAGTCTGTTTTTGTTTTTCATTTACTCTTCGACGAATTATACTACGCAGAGTTCTCAATATCATTTTTTCTGCAGGTGTGCTTTCATCTTCTTGCTCCAAGTAATTAATTAACGCCTCAGTGTGTACTAATGCGTCACCGTGACTTAATTTTGATGAGTTACAAGATTTTACTCATCACTTTCTGGACATTCTTCGAAATTCCTTGTTTCTTCTGAACCACAAGTTACACGGGACACAATATCATCGTCACTTAAAACTTCGTAACATTCCGATGTCGAATCTTCGTTAATCCATTGTTCCACTGCTTCTTCATCCACATTTTCAGAATAGTCTAACTGCAGTCTGGCTCGACTCAAGGTCGGCTGGACGAGTCCAATAAAATAGGAAGAGTTGAGAAGAATGCGGTCTTCCCGCACATTCCAACGGTCGCAATCTGCGCTTTCTTTTTTTGGGGGGGAAAGGGGTCGTCCCGGATAATCCGAACCCGGTTAATCGAGAGTCTACTGTATTTGGAAGACAACGTGGTAAAAATTTTAAGAAA
>BGPR01013907.1:7815-26287 GCA_013235015.1 Araneus ventricosus | reverse complement strand
CTGCAAGTAACCGGCATTTAATGAATACAGTCAAGACAAGTCAACACGATTATGCAAAGTAATTATTTCAATCAAAATATCTTACGAAAGGCGGCATTTACCCAGTGGGGTTTGGCCATAGGGGCACAGAAGGGCGGAGCACTCCAAGAATACATATATAAAGAATCAGATATTTCAAAACATTCCACAGGAAGAAAAATTTCAAACGGTAAAACTACTAGCAGAATTTAAAAAAAGCCAATCCCAAGCGGCATCTTTTGCGATCACAAAGAAATATGTCGGCAAAATTGCTTACTGTAGTCTTTTTAAAATATTTGGTCAAGTTAATTTTGTCATAGTCATCTACACTTCAATTTTTTTACAGTTACAGTTAATATTGCACAAACACTTTTATGATTTACGCTTTTATTAAAACCAGTAACTCGAGAGAAACTTTTGCACATTCAACCTTGCCCCCTCACGATTTAGTTTTTTGTTGGGTTGCTGAAATTAAACACTCAGCGAAGCGTGCACATCAAATAGCAAAGACAATTTATTGACGTAAGCGCAGTTACAATACCTCTTTGAATCAAATCCTCCTGCATTTCTTGGTATTTTTCGGTAATTGACACAAAAATATTGTTAGATTTAGTGACTCTTGAAAAGGCTGCATAAGTTAGTCCGGGGTCGATCCAGGTTTCTTTTTTAGGGGCCCATTTTTGTGAGAAAAAAAAATTATTTCTGTGAAAAATAAAATTTTTTTATCATGTAAAACCTTTAATTTTAGCAGTCATATTTCTATTTTTTACGTTTAATATCAAAAGTGTTTCATTGAACCAAATATATGCAATAATTTGATATAATACAGAAAATAAAATACGCGCGCGTGTGTATATTATATATATATATATATATATATATATATATATATATATATATATATATATATATATTGTGCAATGCCTCATTCAAAAACTTTAAAAAAAAGAAGTCAGATTAAAAAAGGGGTCGTTTTACTGAATTTGAGTTTTGTGAAGGGGCCGCAAAACGGTCCCAATTTTCGCCTGGATCAACCCATAAATCAAATAATTTACGTGATTTATATAAAAAAAATTAACGAAGAAATGAATAACTAAGCTAATCTTAAAGTCATATTTAAAAGTAGAAGAATTGTAGAAAAGAATCCGGCCTTACAGACTTTATCAAGGGTTACCTGTAGGCAGGGATTCAAAAATGGGATTTTTTTTTTCTGTTGTCTGACAAAAAGTCTAAGGGTTACTGTGTTTTTCTATATGTTTTTGTGATTTATATAGGTTAGCTTTGTAAAATAGAAAAAAAAGGAGCGGGGCAGCTGCGTAACCCTGATGATTATGGCATTAATGACAACGTGAAACTTTTTCATGGACAACAGTAGATTTTATTATTAACCTTTAGCGCTCCGTTAAGGGGACATGAGTTGCATGCATACTTTACCCTCAAAACGGATATAATACAATTTTTTATTGAAACAATTTAGACAGGATTTTACTGAGATCTACTTGTTTTGGTTGTTAATCGGACTAATTGCGTAGACTTTTAGGGAATTCAATCTGCGAAAGCGACATGCAAAGAACAATACGCATCTAATTACATTGGAATCTCCCTATAACGAAATCGCTTGGTTCCAGTTGAAAAATTCGCTATAGAGAAAATTTCGTTATACGGAGATTTAAGATTTTTGCAGTTATTTAAGTAAATGTAACAAACCTTTTATTATGTGCGATAAGTTCAAAAATATTAAATTATGACTTTCAATTAAAAATGAAGTAATATTTATTATAAATTTGTTAAAATTATACTAATTTTTATTGTATAAATAAAATGCTCAAAAGTGAAGACAATTCACCAATTTAGAGAATAATATGTACTAGTATGGATAAACATAAAATGCGTATTGTCACATCCATTTGCTGTTTCCACCCCTACTCCACCTCGATTCTTGGAATCTTGACCCGTAGAAATGTTGGTCCCAGGTCCCCACAACTGCATTACCTATTACATAGCATTCTATTGTTATTATTATATGCAACAATAATTACATAGCATTCTATTGTTACGTGTTATCGCTGGAATGAACAATGCGAGTGGTTCCAGAAACAGGCACTTGTGAGTGATTTGTTTGAACAGAAATTAGCAACTTTCTTCAAAAATGACAAAAATCGAAAAGATAAAGGTCTGAAAAAATTCGTTATAGGGAGACAACCACTTCGTTATATGGAGAATATTTTGAATGTTATTTAACATTCCGATTAAAAATTTCGTTATAGGGAGAAATTCGCTGTAGGGAGACTCTACTGTAGTTTTTGGAAGACAAAGGGTTAAAACTCATTTTCAAAATACAGTCGGACCCTATTTAACGAACCTCTATTTTGCGAATTTCTCCATTTTGCGAACTTTTTCTTGAAACCAAGAACATTTTGCGAATTTCTTCGTAAAATAACCTCCAAATAGCGAAGTGCATTCTCTATTTAACGAACTTTTTCTTGTGATCCATTATTTTTTTTTCTCCCTATTTCTCAAAATATTTCTAAACACTTCAAACTTATTCTTTCTTTTAACACATTTTATGGTGATGAATGACCTTGAAGCTGGAAAATGTCAAAGCGAAAGTGCTTGAGCATCAAAGAAAAAAATTTAATTCTTCATGAGATGGATAAAGGCGTGAAAAAAAAAGGATATTGCTTTAAAATTTCGTATTCCTCCAAACAGCTTATCAACCATAATAAAAAATCGTGATAAGATACAAATTATGATTCATCGAATTTTTGATCAAAACGTTTAAAAGCATGTGTCTATGAAGATATGGATGAGGCAGTTTTGAAGTGGACAGTGTGAAAAATAAAAACAATACAGCAATGAATTGCGATGAAGACGAAGATGATGAAGATGGAAATGATCATGATGCAGAAATCAACAAACCTTCGTATGATCAAATGCTAAAATTCATTAATTTTAATATAAAATTATTTTTTAATTGAAAATACAGTGTATTCCCGGACAATGTTTTGTTTTATTCTTGTTTTCTTTGCAGATTTCTATTTGATGGGGAAAATATATAAAACAAATAGATATTAATTTACAAAATAAAGGTGTGATTAATTACTTTTTAATAATATTTAGTGTTTATGAATTTAAAATCTGTTTTGTGTAGTTTAAAGTATTTTAAAAGGTGAATCTCTATTTAACGAATTTTCTATATAACGAACTTTTTTTCGGGATTTAGCGACTTCGTTACATAGAGGTCCGACTGTACTATAAATAGACAACATGGACTGTAGGAACTGCCAAGTTCAACTCACACAGATGAAAGTATTCGTTGCTCCGACAACGAGCGACTAAATAGCAATGAGAATGCACGCTTTGGCGATGCGCTCTCGTTTATCCCTAGATTGTTTGGGTGAGTGGGCCGACGTAGGTTAAAAAAATACAATATTAGTATTTTGTTGCTATTATTAGCGTTTTTAATGCTTTTTCCTTTTTCTTTTGACATTTGTTCTTATGGTTTTGCTCCTGGTTGTTTTTTTTTTTATTTTTTGGGGGGGAGTTCGGGCTATGAGAAGCTTTTTCTTGGCGAAAAATATGCCTGCTTCTACAGAAAACTCCTTAAATATTCTTTTGAATCCATTTCGAATAGTTTCTAGCCCTTGAAAAAGTGAACTAGAATGGATTCCTTGTTTTTGCTGTATGAATTTCGTTTACTTCAAATACTATAGGATTGCTTGTATTACTTTCTTTTTTTAATTTAGGCTTTATTGGTATATCTGTCTATTGTTCTCTGTTTTTTGTTATGCTGCTGCAATGGCGCGCATCTTAAACATTGTCGTAATTTTTCTAATTTCATTTCTTTTTTCAATTAAATTCTTTTATTCTTTTTAATTTTTGTATAAAAAAAATTTTTATTGTCCAGTTTTAATTCTGCTTTCTTTTTTAAATAATAATTCTATAAAAAAAAAATTTTTAAAATCATTGATTGTTTACAACTTTAAAAAATACAATGTGTTTCATCGTGAACTGAGTATGCCATAGCAGAAGTCGGTAAAACCAGCGGGAGTTGGTCTCCCCTAAACTTTCTCGTATACTTTCCCAAAATGGTGCTGTTTCCCTTCGCCCCGCGTGGATAAAAAAATTCGAACCTACTCTAATCCAGAATCCTATGACTATCAGAAGGTTTTTCATTGTAGAGTAAAGTGATTCTAAAAAAGAAAAGTAGTCAATCCGCAATGTTTACAACAGTAAGTTCCATGAAGTTCACCTCAATTTGTAGTCAAGTTCAAAAATTTTGTCTTCGCTGACTTAAACTATTTTGATGTAGATCTAAACGTTCTCTGGCTCGCCTACACCCATCTGCTTCATTTCTAACTAATCTCTTTTGAATCATTTCATCCAAAAGTATCATTATATTGCAAGAAATATTGTGAATTCTTCATCTTCAACTCATTTTTTCCCTAGAAAAAGCTATTTTACACCAGAACTAATATAGTAACATCTATACTTATAAAAGGCAATGTTTGTGTGTGCGTGTGCGTGTTTGTCTGCGATGTCCAGACGAAGCTATCGCACTTACAGCCATGAAATTTGGCACACAGGTAGTCGTAATGGTGACTGAACGCACCTCGAAGCCGAAATTTTAAAATTTAATCTAGAATTTTTTTTTATTTAATGTTTTGTGTTGTTTTGTTTGATTTTTCGCGCCAATTTCTCAATAGAATGGTTTCAAATAACTGTACGACAAAAATAGATACACCATCGGAAAGAGCACGCGATTTCCGTTCTAATGAAGTTAATTTTGAATTTCTAACGCAATTTACTGAATTTTGAGAAATTTTTGAAAAATAGTCACTTTTACGGTAATTTTTAAAAAAGATTTCTTTAAATTATCGCATCTGACGTTCTAACATCTTTATAATTTTCATTTTTTTTTCAGCCTATAAATGGAACGTTTATGTTGGATTTAAAACAAGAACTGTTAAAAAAAATCTTTTTTCGTATTTTAAAAATTAACTTTTCCCTGGTCGGTTTAAACAGTTTTTTCGTAGCGAGATTTAACAGCGAGAGCTTCTCCGGACCATCCCACAATGCATTGTTGCAACGTGACCTTCTTCGCGGCAGGTGACGTCATTCGTAAAGAAAAATAAGCGGGAATATCAATAATGTGTATTTTTTGTTTTGATTTTGTTTTCGAAACTTTTTCCTGCCATTGTGGGCATTTTTTTCCACCGATTTTTTTGAAGTCCTGATTCCACGGGCAACGCCGTGCGCGTACTGCTAGTAGTAACATATTATGAAGTTAAGCTTAACATGGAGGAGGCTACCGGTTTTGTTTTGTAAACAAAAAAGAGAAATCAACCCCTTTTCTGTGCCGCGTACCATAGCGCTTTATATATAGAGATCCATACATCAATCCGTACTCAATACAACAAACTGAAATCTGACGCATAAATTTAAAGAGGCAGTGCGAAAACAGGGAAAGACACATAAATAAATAAACTTCATGATAACACTCAACAGTATGTGACAATACGACGCACGCTCGCAGCTATTTGATAGTAGCTAAAAATAGACAGCACATCGATAAACAAAACTGTTATTTTGCGATATATTCTGCTTCCTTCGCTGTTATTTAACAGCTACTGATGGGTCATAGCACCTATGGGTGTTATTATACTTCAGTGGTGAATCCAGGGGAGGGGCTATCGGGCTGCAGCCCCCCTCCCCAGAGATGAACCAAAATTCTTGATTTAATTTAAAATCATTACAACTGTTTGATCTTAATTTTCATTTAAAAAGAACAGTAATAAAATCGTGACAACATTGCTATCTGACTTGACAGGCTCAAAAATTTTCCTACTTTTTTAGTCATTCCACTTGCACTTGTAGCGTTGGCGCGGTCGAAAACATTTTTTGGCCAGCTATTTCATTGTATTTTTTATTAAATTATCGAAAGTATTGTAGTGTTCTTTATGATTCTTATTGTCAGGAGAGGAAAGCCTGTAAATTTAAAGTGTTTTAGTTTACATAAGCCATGAGGTTTGACATTCGTTACTACGATACAAAATTTTTTATGACCTCAGCCCCCTCCCCCCAGAACCGAATCCTGGATTCGCCACTGTTATACTTCAATAAAGGTCAAAAACTTACTGAAACCGACTAATCTATTAAAGAGAACTTTCGGCAACGTCAAAAAGTAAAAGAAACACCACCCTGCAGAGAAATCCCGAATGCAGTTCAGACACGTGCACCGAAATCGGCTGACACTACCACCATTCGGAAACTGGAAATGTGGAAAAGGCAGACAAAGCGTAAAAAGGCTTGCGTTCAATGACCAAACAGAGAGCGGTCGGATTTCATTCACTACTCCAGAGGTTCACTATCAGATGACGAATGCACAAACAAAACTCGTGAGAACAGGACGGATCTGCTGCAGCAGACTAATAGGGGAGGAAATCAGGCCACACAGGTATCTGTTTCTTAGATGGGCAGGAAAAAAAGGTGGCTGACAGCTGCGTACACAGGAACAGGGTGAATGCCACCGACATTTCTACTTAGTAACCGCAATTCAACCCCACCCTGTTCGTTTTTTATACGGCCCGAAAGGGGTTACATTCAGCTTCCATGTCCAAGCGGGACGTTTATAACAGAAAACCACACAGAACTTTGAAAAATACGACACATTTATTTGCTTTCGTTAAACTGTAACATGACGACTTGCATAAAAATATACAGCAATTATTTCATTGACTGTCAGAGCATTTTTTTTTAGTTGTTAAATTTTGTAAACACAAATACCTGCTTGAGTTTGCATCTAAATGGGATTACTAGTTAGTTTGCTGCTCTACTTTATTTATTTATTTTTGATACTCACACTGGGCTGGACTACCCTAGCAGGGTTTAAGTCCTGGGAAGCACCATTACTTTATTTATGTTGTAAGCAGTTGCCTTATCTTAATCATATTTTCATTGCTATGGCGAAGACAACGTTTACGGAGCCACACGTAACTTAATGCCGACTTAAAAATTTTCAAGGATTTAAAAACCCACTTGGAAATATTTGGTGACAAAAAAAAATTGAATTCAGAACTTTTGAATGGCAATTCGACAACTTAAGCAATTGCGAAGCAACAATTTTCCTAGAGAGAAAGTTCGAAATATCTCAGATTTCCAATTCGAAAATTAAAGCGCGATTGGCGAAAGTTTGATTTTTTCATGTGATTGGATTGACCACCAGTATGATCTGAAGTCACGGTATTTTGTATATGGACCTCGCTATGTTGAACCGAAATCTGTAGTCACCACTTTTAGGTTCAACTTCCCATGTTCACTAACTACTCAGCAACTGTAATGGTTGTAGACACAGGGCCATGGGCGACGCTCTATATGTTCAACTACAAGTTCGGAACTTGGAACACCTTGCGACTAACGGTTATTTAAAAAAAAAAAAAAAAAAAGCGCCATTGCTGAGTGCTATGGATCGATCAGCAATTCATCTTGGTTTCTGAGATTATATTATTGGAGCTACGTTGAAATGTCTCCAATGACCTCCATCGTATGTTCCGTTTCTTTTCGTAAATAAAATCACGCCATCTTTTCCAGCGGTTCCCAGCAGAAAGATCGGTTACAAACCATCGGTTTGCACAAAATTATAGTACAAACGTATTATTACTAGGCACTTTGATTCCGCAGTTCTCGCGATGAATGACTCGATTCTTATCGGATGTATATTGTATATGTGAAGAGTAAGTTAGTAATTACTAAACAAAATACGTCCATACTCGACGAGTACAAATATATTCATCCCAATGCCGCACACCTTTAATTCTTGTACAAACTTTTCTATAGAAAACTGGACGGCTATAGCCATCACGTGGGGCATTGGGTTATTTATATGAATGAAATCACTGCCCTTTCACTGCAAGTTTTCACATCATATCTTCAGCTCGAATATTTAATGTTTCATGTTACGGGTGGTCAGAGCAGACGGCTAAACTTTACCACAGTAGATATTTTGAAGAACTACAGTTTGGATGACATAGGTTGGTCGCCGACTGGTTTAAGTCGTAAATACTTCAAGGTTACTAAAGTTATAAATTCCATTTTGGCTTCAAATTTTTTTCAACCAGTCTACATGTAAAACAAAAAAAAAGTCGATTCAGGTGCATTGTTGTGAATGTGATCCAGTAAAATCCCCATGGAGGGATTCGAAAGTTATTCCGCAAATTGCAGTGATACATTACATATGCATCTACATGAAGGATAGACATTACAATTTACCATCGAGATATCTACCTGAGGGATCTACTGCAACCAAAAATCCAGATATTGGAAGCACTGAGGGTATAGGAAATTATCAGACAGTCCAAACACTTATTACTAGCTTGGTATTGACAGCGGTTAAAACACGCGAGAACAAAAAAAAAATCGAATGACATAAAGAATGGTCTCGAATTTAAGAAAGATACATAACGAAAACTTATCACTGTTATTTTCAAAGTGCAATATAATGTGACTTAAGTGTTTTATGCACTGTAAAAATACAAATAGGCAGTGATTTGGAATACGCCGAGTCAGAAGACTTAAAAGAAGGTATAAAACTATTAAGATCATTGTGAATTCAGATTAGGTCATGTCAAGTTAATAAAGTAAGTCACAGTGCTACGTGTAAATGTCGCTATTTATAAGCTAAAACTTAGTTTACAATTAACTTCAAAAATAAAGATATTACTCGGAACTAAGATAAGCTCGAGGAATGGCACCGCAGCATGTAACACTAAACCTAGTGATGCCACTGTGTGGCAGTTAACATGATTTTTTTCCCAACCAAACGACTATGAATCACACACACACGCCCTTTCCACCTTTTGAGCATATCGTCACACGAGAGTTGCTGGTTTTACTCGGAAACTCGACTCGCTTGCCAACGAAGAAAAAACTGGTTGTTAGGGGACGCCATCTTTAAATACATCGAAGCAGCAACAGCATTTGCGTGCGAATTCGCTCTTTGTTTATTTGCTCGTTTTTCTTTCGAATCGGGCTCGACTTTTTCCTTGTTCACTTGGTGGAAGGTCGTTGGACTGACTCGCGATTTATACTTCTCTCCTCTTGCTGCTGACTCGCCAGACTGCATGTCTTCTCGAACGAAGGCGCCCGTGAAAAAGAAGCGCAACGAATTTTCGCCGAGAGAAAGGATGCGAGGGAAAAAAAAAAAGCGAACAGAACTTTCGCCCTGTCTGATACTCTTGCCCTTTCGACACCGGTCCAAATTTTTCTGGCAAGCGTCGCTTCGGATGCGATCCTTTTGTGCTTAAAGGTTTTGCTCATGTTTACTTCGATACGTTGCTAAGATAAGCACTAAACTTCATTCATTTTATTACATTTCGAGAGAAGCCACGTTCGAAACGCACGCAGAAAAATTTTACTGAATGAATATTCCAGACACTTCTGCGAGGATCGCGAAAGTGTGCCAAATTTCGAGGTTTGCGAAAACGAACGAACGTATCCGAACACGAGCAGGCCAGTTTTTCTCTACGCCAATATCCCTACCTTTGCGATAAAGCTCGCAAAACATTTACACACAAATATGCATATGTGTGTGTATATTTTTTATCAGATATTTTACACTTAAGAGTTTTTACTGAGGGGTCGTTCAAATATTACGTAAGCACCCCAAGGGGGGGAGGGGGTTTGCGATTTGCTTATTTTTGCTGACAAGGGGGGAGGGGGAGTATGAGTGATGCTTACGTAAGACATTAAAATCACTTTATTTCCGATAATCTCTTGTAACTTGCACAAATAATTTAAAAAAAAAGTATTTGAAAAGAAAGTTAAATTTGGCAAAAGAAAATTAAACTTGATTTTGTGAAAGCAAACTTAGTGAGGAATTAAACTTACATTTTTTTGTTTTTCCCCATTTTAAACCTAGTTAGTGTTTATTTGAATTAAGTCCTAAAATTTTAAAATTAGATTATTACTGTTATACTCTGTAAAAAAAGAAACGGGGGGAGGGTTGACGTTTGCTTACGTAATTATAAGGGGAGAGTTTGCGATTTGCTTATTTTTTTACTGACAAGGGGGGTCAAAAAATACCAAAAACATGCTTACGTAATATTTGAACGGCCGCTGACACAAATGGTACTAATGGGTTCAAACTCGGTCCCTCTGCCGGAAATTTTGAGAGATTGGTAACTTCGGCCACTGTGTCTATACGGCTATTCCTTCCTATACCCCACTTCCGAAAACATGGTTTTACTTACTGGGTTTAACAGTTTTAAAATTTTTTAGAGTTGTTGAAGCATTGGTTTTATAGTAATTAAGGGTTCTAACTGCGAAGTATATTTTTATGCACAGTGTACAATTATGTAACACTGCACATAACTTTCATCATTCTCACTGATTTATCAAATAACCAATTTTTGTCAGAACCCCATTTTCATCATCATCATCCTACTTCATTTAACCAAGATTTCTGTTGTTAAATCATTCTTTTATGTATCTTTTTACTAACTTTATCAGCATTAATTAATTTTGCTATCTGTTATTACTTAGATAAATACTCTATTCACAATATAATAACATACCTGATCAAAATGTAACCCACATACAATAACCAAATTTAAAACGGTATCAACTCTCTGCAGGGAAACTGCAGCAACTGTAATCGGCCATGTACATCATCTGTATCTGTCTTTTAAATTTGAATAAAGTTGTTCGGGGGGGGCGGCGCCTGTGCGGGCCGGGCGTGGAGGTTTTTGGTTCGCTTCCACTGCACGTCCATCCCAACCGCTCATAAAGAATCACAATGACTCTAGGCACGGGGACGTGCTGGTGATGTTATGTCCATGTGTATGTGAGCATAATACCATCAGCAGCAGAACTAGATACAGGTCTCCGGCAAAAAATTAGTCACTCCGGTGCCAGCACGGTGAAGCAAGCCTTCACAGAGCGAGCGTTGTTGAGTGAACTGATCAACTGCCGCACTGCAGTGATCGAGCAGAACCGAATGTTAATTTTATTGCATTCTGGATGACTGCGTAATTTCAGTCCCATCTGTGCATGATATGCTCTTTTACTATTTTTTCAAGAACAGCAACAGTCAGTTATAGGCTGGAAAGAATATGTGACTGGTTTTGAGAACACTCACACCCTATTGCTCGCGATTGCCTGCAAAGTCACCTGACAACACCCATCAGAAAATCCTGGAGACATGTGGAACAGCGGGTAAAACGCCGAAATCAGCATCCCGCACAGTGGTGCGCGATTCACATAAATCTCAGCAGGTGACCTTATTGGATGCAGCCTTGCAAACCTTGTGGACTCGCTTGTTAACCGAATCACGGGCGGTTAACCAATCCAGAGGCAGGAGTCAACGGTATTAATGATGCTTTTGATGATGTTTCTCTGAGAGAATTTTTGTCAGTGACTGTATTTGAAGCTCGGCATGAAATCTTCACAACAAAACTGAATACCTGTATAAAATGGTGGATCAAATCTGTCAACGGGTAGAGGTCATGTTACAAATGCATACGCGATTTTCTTCACTGTACAATGAAGCCATACACAAAAAATGCCATACTGTCAAGATATACAAGAAAGTCGAAAGGAGAAGACACCCAATTATATTATAAATGATCGAGACTGAACTTATTCAAAGGGCTACCAAGAAAATATCTTGCGAAGTTACGAAGCGCAATCAAATGACAAGGGCGTTATGTGACTATCTGATAAGCTTTATTGGAACCACTATCGACTCTAAATCTTGGAACCATACGTGCAAAAGCCTAGCAGAAAATCGAATTCGCGTTGTCCTCGATAATGAATAGCGAATTAGCATATTCTTAACTGTTAATAATGATAACAAGTAATATAAAAAAAATTAAAGTCAATTCCTACTTAGGTCAGCGATCTACTCGCTTCGTCACTGACGGTATTTATTCCTAAATTTATATCCTGCTAAATATCTTATATAGAGAGAGAGTGTGTGAACTAATAGTAGGAATTGAAAAACTTCATAAAGTCTTTTTTAACATATCCAATACAGAGAATGAAGAAAGTAATCAACATTACCCTCTGACAAAAATACATGAAAAAATGACGCCTTCGTGAACATAACAGAAAACAAAGGATATCAGGATAAGCTGGCAAACCTAGCTCCATCTATTGAGAAAAATTCGAACCAAACGACTCAAGGCGACATATGCTTTCGCCCATATGAAACTAAAATTAATTAATTAAATTTAATTAATGAATTAATATTTGAAAAAACTGTATTAACATTAAGTGTTATCCACTACAAGTTTTAAAAAATGTATTTGAACTTGAGTGGATGAATAAAAAGTATTTTATTAACGATTGAAAATTTGAACAAGATATATAAATAAATATATATAGGGAGAGTGTGAACTAATAGTAGGAATTGAAAAAGAAATTTAGACAACTTGTGGCCAAATGGATGAAGACTTTATAATCTTGAATAACACTGAAATTGGATATACGGTCAGGACATATCACTAGAAATGTTTCAGTCCTACACAGGGGTGTAGTGGAGCCGGAACACTGTTCCGGCATAGCCTTTTCTTACGACAAAAATTATTTAAACACTCTTAAAACAGAGCGATTTTTATCACCCACGTTAGAGCGGCCCGGTACTGCTTATTTTGAGACCACACCACTGATTATACAGAGCAGATATTGTTGAACAACGGATTCGAAAACTCTCCGTGCTTTTGCGCATGCGGAGTTATTTTCATCAAAATAGGGGGAAAGTGAAGAATGGAAGGGTGATGTTAACATTTTACTGAGAGTGATCTAACAAAGAAATCCGGAAATGCGCTCACATGCCTCATTACCTGACGCCCCTTTCCGGTGTAATATCGTCCAAAAGTGGTAGTCTCGGAATCAGTTGCTGAACAGTACGCATGGTATAAAACACTGTTACTACAAAAAGCCTTTTTAAACAGCATCAGTGACAATTTGGACAGACATTTCCACAAGATTCAACAACAGTGATTCATACATTACTCCTCATCCCTCCCGCTTCCCATACACTGCAACCTACGTGAGCTAATAGCTTTCTACAGCATGTTACCATGAAAGATACACAACATTAGAAAGTCATTAACTCACAAGATTCAAGAAAGCCAAAAAGAAAACCCTAAAGGAACTATCTAAATAAAACACGTCTTTTCCGCTGAAACTAAGAAGCAAGTATGAGAAGAGTAACCTATTCCTAGATGAACCGTAACATCATTATAAAGAAGATTTGTGTGTGTTTACGTTTTCCTAACTGTAAAAAATAAGCGCAGGGTTGACAAGAACTATCGCCAAAAGGGACGGAAATGACAGCTGGTTTTTACTGATGACCGTGGCTTCGCTATTTTGAAAACATTTGAAGAGATGCTCTCTGCCAAGTAGCAAGACTAAAACTAAAAGACTGCCTGAATGCAACACTGAATTTGCAAAATTAAAAACCAAGCGTGGGATTTCTGAAGAATATTAATAAAGATTTCTTCACGCATCACCAACTTTAAGTTTAACCCATTTCGATACTTTAAACTTTTTAAAAAATTACAGAGGGCAATGAAATTTTTAATAGGCAAATAAATAGTAATGGGGCATTGCTACTTTCTGTGACCTGAAATAAGCATAGCTGACTTTTGGGTAAATGCATATATCTTGTCTTCTTACTTAGATAATCGTTTGAATGCCACTGCCTAGACACTTTTCTTCAACCTGAGTGTTAAAATCAGACTTTGCGAAAATCTGGGAAATTTAGCTAAATTGCATTTTAAGTTTGGTTACAGAAGCCACTCCGAATTATATTTAGGAGTGAATTGTTTCAGGGTATGACTAATTTTGAGATTACAGCAAAGGACTTCTGCTCAGACTGTCTCAAATTGGACGATATATATGTTCTTTTAAAAATAGACGCACACAATAGAAATATTGAGAAAACCAGAATAATCTAAGGATCAAGCAAGCAGACAACTTTAATTTTAAAATGAAAGATTTTATTGCATTTCCACCAAACAACATAACAAGGAACAAAAGACTCGAATTTAAAACATAAATTCTCATAACTTTTAAATTATACCCCCCCCCCCATTATTAGCGTTCCTTGATGACTTTAAAAGATCAATTTCTTCAAAGTGCATTGGCATTATTTATTGAATATATAAAAAGAGAAAAATTATTAGAAGCAATTTAATTGGCGTGCGCAAGTGCGTCATCATCCAGGAAAAAATTGCGAAGTACAAAGATATAAAAATATAATAAAGGAAATTTTTAATTGTGAAAGAGTTAAAAATACAAAAATAATAACAGACAACGATAAGAAGAAAGAATCCAGTGGATAAATGTTTTTCTTTCCAATATATTCCGGAATAGGTTCAGGCCTTAGAGAAAATTAATATTAAATTCAGACCTTAAAGTCTTTTTCCTCTACAGAAAACCTATTCTAGTTTTGAATCTGCATGGATGAATGGCCTATGATGAAGTCATCCACCGGATTCTTGCTTCTTACCAGTTTTCTGTTATTTATTTATTTTTGTATTTTAACTCTGTCACAATGAAACATTCCCTTTAATAGTACAGTGTGTCTGTCCGTAAAGTCATGGTGCAGTTATGAAAGCTTTTTTTTTTTATTTAAAACCCACACCGGTCCGGCCTACCCGAAAGGGTGTAAGGCCTTTAGCAGACCGGGAACCCTTGTTGTGGCGAACAGAAACGAAAGGTTGAAACTTGCGCTACAGTGGACAAAGAGTGTCTGTAGTGCAACGGTGAGCGCGCACAGGTGACAACATACACCACGCATCGTGCGGAGCCGACTGTGACGTCAAACATCTACCTTGGCATGTCGCAATTGTATGCAGTTCCACAATTTCCAGAAGGTGTCATCTTTCAACAGGGCGGCGCTCCTCCACACTACGGCAACACTGTTCGTGAGTTTCTGGTTACAACATTCCCCCAGCGGTGGATAGGCAGGGGTGCTGTCATGGCATGGACACCACGATCCCCGGACATAACGCCATTAGACTTTTACTTGTGGGGTTATGTGAAGCAACATGTGTGCAGTGAACATATCAACGACATTAATTACTTAAAACAGAGAATCACGGACGTTATCCACTCTGTTACACCAGACGTCCTTATGTGGGAAGAACTGGACTATCGTTTAGGTGTGTGTAGGACAACAAATGGATCCCACATCGAACTGCGTTGTACAGGTATGCAAACCTGGTGAGTTTTCCTTTTATTTAGTGAAGATGTCACCTGTCTATCTTGTTTCGTTGTTTTCCCGTGACCGGTCAAAAGTGCACCATGACTTTACGGACACACTGTATTTATATCTTTGGCATTATTTACATATGTCGCCAAAATGAATAAATTTTAGTATCACACATAATGTTCAAAACGAAAAATCTGAATTCCAAATATTTTAGCACGGTAAACAGACAAGAAAGTTAATATTTTTAATTACATCGAAGAAATTATTTCAAATTTCCTTTTATGTTGCGTAATATTTTAGCAACTATAAGCCTAAAAATCTGAAATGGATGGGGGGAAAATTACATTTTTTTTCCTACTTCAGCCACACAGATGAATTTCCGGAAAACAAATTTCAATATCCCCCCCTTTTTTTTTGTAGCTGCATCATAGATTTAAAATAAAATAATACAGTAGAACCCCGGTAATCCGAAATTCCGGACAATCCGAACACCTTTTTTTAATTTTCTGAAAGAATTTTACTGAAAAATGAAGGAAAATAACAATTACGAATCAGAAACAAAGAAAACGTTTATTCCTAACTTAAAACAAGTATTTGAAGTGGTCTTTAAGAATGAATGCAGCACCTTAATTACTAGAAACGAACTCAGATATCGTCTTTTTACTCTCAACTTGCTTGCCACTGTGCCGTGCGAATCGCCGCATGCTCTTTCCGTACGCTTTCACAGAGCACCCAGAGTGAATACTCTACTGCATTTGGTATATCAAGAGTATTTCACCGAATTTCCGGGATAATCCGAATTCCCCGGAATCCGAACAGAAGTCAGCCCCAATTAGTTCGGATACCCGGAGTTCTACTGTACTTGAACGCAACAAAATATAAAATGTTCATTTATTTTATCAAACCCCAACTCATTAGAGAGCAAACTCTAAACCACACACAGGGTTCACACTATATACGGTGGAGTCTCCCTATAACGAAATCGCTTGGTTCCAATTGAAAAATTCGTTATAGAGAAAATTTTTTCAATAGGTGCGATAAGTTCAAATGTATTTAATTATGACTCTCAATTAAAAATGGAGTAATATATATATTATAAATTTGTTAAAATTATACTACTTTTTATTGTATAAATAAAATGCTCAAAAGTTAAGACAATTCACCAATTTAGAGAATAATATGTACTAGTAAGTACAGTGATACCTCGATATACGAGTTTAATTCGTTCCGTAACCTTGCTCGTATGTCAATTTGCTCGTATCTCAAAGCAATTTTCCCCATTGAAATTAATTGAAATGCCATTATGTTAATCCGTTCCAGCCCCAAAAATGCTACCCCTAATTGTTTTTGTTACGTGTTTTTGAATTAGAAAAATGTATTTATAAATCACAAATATTGTATAAAAACATAATAAAAGAGAATGTAAAGCAAAAAACCTGGTTTTATAAAGTGTACATACACCGTACCGTTCCTCGTATCTCAAATGTCGCTCGTATTTCAAAACAAAACTTCGCTGCTCGACAGCGCTTGTATCTCAAATAACTCGTATGTCAGGGCACTCGTATCTCGAGGTACCACTGTACTTACGTTTATTTCACATGAAAAATTCCTTTATTTTGCAATGCTTTGCATTTCGTGATGTTAAATTTTCAGAAAAATTTTCACATTTAAGAGTGAGTGGTTCCAGAAACAGGCACGTGTGAGCGAATTGGTTGCACAGAAACTATCAACTTTCTTCAAAAATGACAAAAATCGAAAAGATAAACCACTGAAAAAATTCGTTATAGGGAGACAACCACTTCGTTATATGGAGAATATTTTGAATGTTATTTAACATTCCGATTAAAAATTTCGTTATAGGGAGAAATTCGTTGTAAGGAGACTTCGTTGTAGGGAGACTCTACTGTATATGATATTAAAATTTAGGAGTTTCTAAGGATTATTTCAGGAGTACGGTACAGAAAATTCAGGAGATAACGTGAAAAAAAAAATCAATTGTAGGGGAGAAGGGGGTAGTGTGGACAATTTTTATAAAATTGGGAAAAAAGTATACTAAATATCAATTCTATCTTTCCCGATTGTGGCAGTAGACTCTTTCGGCGCTAAGTAAGGTCAGAAGTAAGAATTCCGGATTCCAGCGACTTTCTCTCAATAAGGAAAAACGGAAAAATCATATTTTTATGTTTTATCATATCTTTTGCTCATCGATTGTAATTTTTCAGGAGACAAAAAGAAATATCAGGATAAAAAACACAATTTTCAGGAGTTTTCAGGGCCCTTAGAAAAAAAAGCAAAATTCAGGAGTTTTTCAGGAGGAGTACGAACCCTGCACACAGCACAATTTCTATAGAATATCTGCCATGTGCATGGGTACATATCGGGCAAGCACAATAGCCTGCATATCAAAAAAAGATACCTTTAAATAACACGAAATGAATGAAAGCTCGTGACAGATATTCTTTAGGCTGTGCCCATTGCTTTCCAAGCCACAAGGACACTCGTAACCCAAAGGAGGCCCCAAAACACCAGAAACATGAATCATCGCAGAAGAAAGGTTCAACACCAGGTGCTGCAACTCGTGATCGGGTTGGCGCCATTCGGAAACGCTTGAATCATCCGTAAGAAAACGGGTAGCATGGAAACAATGCTTGGGGAGAAAGAACTCGAAGTACGGCAGATGCATAAAAAGCACTAAACCCTTCGCAACCCTTAAAATATGCGAATAATTCCCTCGGTCGAAAGTGGAGCAAAAAGCAAGCGGTATAATATTAAGGTGATCAACCGTCCTCCTTTTTTCAAGTTCTGCCCTCCTTTTCAATATTTGAAGACTGAATTTAGATTTAAATTCTGAAAAATTAATACAATAGGAAAATAAGCACTATGAAATTGATAAGAGATGGTGGAAATATTCAGCCATTTCGAAAATGAACATATTATTAAATGAACATAAATTTATTCTTGTTCAGTTTTCGTTTTACTGCCCTAGAATTAAAGCAGCAGTTGAAAGGGCATTTTCACTTGCTAATGATTTTTGGACATGTGAGAAATCGAGTTGAATGTTGATACTCTAGCCACAGCACTTGCCTTTAAATTCACTATGAAGGATATTTCTTGTTCGGATATATTTAATGTATTAAAAAATTAATACAATAGGAAAATATACACTACTAGCAGTACGCGCACGGCGTTGCCCGTGGAATCAGGACTTCAACAAAATGAAAAAAAAAAAAAAAAACC
>BGPR01013906.1:0-31431 GCA_013235015.1 Araneus ventricosus | reverse complement strand
TTTTCCATATACTCATATAATATGGCACATTTGTGTTTAGTTTACTCGAATAATGAAGAGAATTGAGTGCATATATTTTGAACTTCTTCTCGTCGACCGATAGGATCAGAAAGAAAATAACCAGAAGAGAATTCTAGCCCGCCTTTTCCATATACTCATATAATACGGCACGTTTTGTGTTTCGTTTACTCGAATAATGAAGAGAATTGAGTGTATGTATTTTGAACTTCTTCTCGCCGACCGATAGGATAAGAAAGAAAGTAACCAGAAGAGAATTCTAGCCCGCCTTTTCCATATACTCATATAATATGGCACATTTGTGTTTAGTTTACTCGAATAATGAAGAGAATTGAGTGCATATATTTTGGACTTCTTCTCGACAACCCATAGGATAAGAAACTTACAGTTTTGATGGGAAGACCAAATATCAAGTTTCATTTACCTAGCTTGCTTGGTTTTTTCCCTGTTTGTATACACACGAGCAGACAGACGGACAGTCTACACTTTGATGAATTTAATCGAAAAATAGACACAGATCAACAATGTTGGTGTAAAGATAACATACTAAAATTCCTCTTGAATTACTGCTTTCACAAACGCATGCATAGAGAGACCAACAATTGATCTTTTCGGTCCAAAATTCGACATGCATCTATTATTTTCGTGATAAAACTATAAGTAAAATTTCATCTATGGAGTTTGCTGAGGGTTTGAGTTATATTTTTCACATGCGTGCGGAATGACATATTGCCGATGAGGGATTTCTGCCAAAATTTTAGAGAAATCTACAATTTTGTTGTCAGGATTGCCCAACAAACTTCATCTGTTTATTTTATTGGGTTATCCTGTTCACAGTGTGACAGGTATTATTCCAAAATTGACTTCTACGAATCCAAAGTCGTCTGAAATTCGGAGATTCGAAGAAATCTAGAGGTGAAATTTTTTGTTGATTACTCTTTTTTCTTTTTGTAGACTTCGTATACGAGAAAGCAAAAATAGGAAGTATTAAGAACTTTCAACATATTACCTTAGTTTATCTAAGAGTGTACTTTTCAACATTTTTCCGCATCCACTGATCACTGCATAAAAACACCTATTAGGCTACCACTGCAAGCTGATCTTTTATTTTTAAAGAAACATCGCATCACCACTTCCCATTTGCCGACAGAAATAAAAGCGGGAGCGCTATCTTTCGCTTAATGAGTGAGGCTGTAGAAAGCTTCTATTGATTTCAGATTAGTTGCTAAATCCAAATATATTCAATGTTCCGAGGAAAGGGAAGAAGGGGAACAGTAGAAAGAACAAAAATCAGAGCTCCAGAGGATTGTATATACTCGAATTTCGCTACCGAAGCCTGTGATTTAAAACTTTTAAGGCCACAATATGTTCATTTCATTATGCTTTTTTGTGGGATTATTTAGATATAAAAATGTAGCATTTTTTTACTGGATGTCTTAAATATTTGTGAACTAAAATGATTTCGTATTGAGAAATGTTCATTTTTATTTAATTAGTGAAATTTCACAGTCTTGTTCTTACAACCCTCCCGAGGGCACCTCACATAAGGAAATGAGGAGTTGCCGATTAGGTATGCAGGTTCTCTCTTCATCGGATACTACAATAATGTTGGTACTGCTCGTTTTCGGCACATCGCCGATGACTGGTCGCCGATTCTATCTTAGGTGTGTTTATATCATGTGCTGCGCTTAATGAGGGTTATTGTGCGTGGGCCTCAGAACCCGAATTTGCTATTCGCGGCGGCCTGATGATTCAGTTTGCCCCGGATGCTACTGCTTTGCATGTGGAGGGATTACTTATGGTTTTTTTCATACAATAATTTTCCTATAATTAGGTCATTTTCTGCCTTTTCACTTTCTATTATACTCAGTTTACAAATGAAAAATATTCTAATTGTCAAAAATTCAACTTCAAGACTCTAAAGAATATCTTCATTTCAGTCTCACCCGAATCTCAGAGAGAGTAAAAAATGGAACTAAGCGTCTTTATCTGAGTAGGTCTGTCTCTCTGTGGATACGGTAGCTCAAAAATGGAACATGCTATATAAATGAAATTTGGTATGTGGTTTTTACGCCGATTATACAGGGTGCACACAAATGAAGTGACACATTTCGAAAATTAATAAAAAAACTAAAAATGTTGGAACTACGGTTTTTTTAAATAAGAGCGCATTTCACAAAGTTTTTTCTCAGATAGGTAAAGCGGCGTTACTCCGTTCTAAATTTGTTACAGCGAGAAAATTCCGTACGCAAGCGTACGGAATCATGCTGATCAGTAGCCAATGCAATGGCTACCGATCAGCAGAAGCCGATGTTTGTTTTCTGGTTTCTTCTTTTAGTTTCTTTCTGAATATCACGAAAATTCTTCTGTTTTCACACTATATGTGAATTAACAAATTAAAGAGCGTAACATTCCCTAAAAATACCTGTTTTTATTTTTTTCCAGTTTTGATATTTTCTCAGATAATGGTTCTGAACAAATTTTTGATTTTCAATAATTTAAGACCCCCTATACCACCGAAATGGCATGTTACCTATCTGAAAAAACAACTTTTTGAGATGGTGTCTCATTAACAAAAATTCGTAGTTCCAACATTTTTGGTTTTCTTCTTATTAATTTTTGAAGTTAATTACTTCATTTAAGTACACCCTGTATATATCTGTCGAACTTTGGATGAAATCCGTCGAAAAGAACGTAGCCTTTCTCTCCGACAGCATATTTTTAAAGACGATTATAAGTTGATCGCCTACGTTGAAAACACTGATTTACGACCAGTTTGGCAAAAATTATTTTTTGACTTTTTCTTGTAGTCTAGACTGTCGTCTTACCAAACACGTTTACATTTTGTTTCTAAGGGAATTAAAAAAGTTTTAACGATTTTAAAATAAACCAACCGGAAGGAAATCTTTAACTGCAGTTTTCTCAGAACTTTTTTCTTCTTGAAATTTCCCCACCGTTAACATGATATCTCTAAATCTAATAAAGATATTCACTTGACATTTTCAGCACATGTTTAAAATGGTATAAGCAATGAAGCGAACTAAAATATTCGTTGTTCGTGAAATACTTTTTAATTTACAGGTGTTTTTAGAAAAATTAAGTTGTGATTTAATGGAAAAATGCATATTTGCACATATTTTTATCCCTAATTTACTTGTACTTCAATTTTTCTTACATTTTTGTTAATTTCATAGATCACTGTCATCTATAACTTGTATCCAAAGAAAATTAGAATTTATGCATTACAATTTGGTGTAGAGTGTTAACCGTGTTGGTTAAATTTCAGTAAAATTTAATAAAAATTCCCATGTTTCTCAAAAAATATTTTATTTATAAGAAACGTTTTAGGGTTTTTTTGTGTTTATAATTGATAAGGCGTATAAAAAAACAAAAAATATTAAAATATATAATTTAAAAAAAATTTTGTTCCGAACGTAGGCGGTCACCGCAACGATCTAGATTGTTGAAATTTAGCATATGGTTTTATAATCGCATTTATAAATTTGCCTGCTGTTTTGAGCTACATTGTTCAACTGGCGACCTCTGTCCTTGTACAAATACGCTTATACGAATACGGTAAATCAAATCGCAACTGGCTAGAAAAATGAAATTTCGTATGTAGTTTTGCCAACAAAATTTTACAAATATGTCAATTTTTTTTTTAATCGGTGAACAACAGGAGGCTCAAAATGTATTCTTGATTCAGAAGGAAGCTGAACACAAAACGTGCCAAACTGCGGAAGCACACAGGAAAGTATGAATATATAGAAATGTATACAGTTTTGTGGTCATGGAAAATTTAAGCAGTAAATTATGGAAATTATTCAAAAAGAAATCGTTTTGAAAGTTAATAAGTTTCAAAACTGTTAGAGATTTTTATCTCCATATTTTTTACGAAATTGGAAAGGTTTCTTTAAAATAAGAAATATTTATTGTAAATCTTGGAGATTTTTATCAAATTAAAATAAGAAGCATGTCCAGTAATTTTTTGTTGTGATAAATATTCTTATTTTCGTTGAATCATATTTGTTTTTAAATCATATTTATTATTATGAACTAAAAGAGGATCAAATGTGATTATTTTCATTTAATTTGCGAGTGAAAATAAATAAGAGTAATACATGAGATTTGTAATCAATTTTAACAATATTCGTGAAAGATTTACTTAAGAAACATCTTGGAATCCACATGTTTGGCGAAATACAAACTAATGCTGAGTTCGAAACAGGAAACATAAATAGATTTAATTAGAAATAAAAAAAATAGAATAATGAATCGTAGCAGTATTATAATAATAAAAATAATACATTAAAGAATATCTAATCAAATATTTAAATAATGAAAATTTTAGAAATAACATGCATTTTCTCATTATATATTAATTAGCAACTAAATTAAAAAAGGATTCTGAAAAATAGTTTCCAGAAAATATTTCAGAAGAAGAAAGTGTATATTTGCATATGCAGAATGAACAATACTAAAATTAGAGACAGCTGCTTGTTGCTAATTTTTACTTCTTTTTATTGAAAATATTTCTTTTATTAATTAGAATATAGTTCAGGATGTTAGCAGTATTTCATGTAAAATGATTTTAGCTGCTTTGATTTAATTATTTTGTAATGAAAAGACGAAAACTGTATTTATTTCCAAAGAACTCCACTAGTAAAGCATGCCTTTGATGTTATATTAATATTTGAATATCATCGAGCATTTCGTTCTAATTATTTCATAATAACGATTTTAATGAGAAAACATTTATTTTTTCAGAAATTTCCTATTTATAGAAAATATTTAGAAATTATTAGTACTGTTATGTTTTGTTTGAAATAGAACAACTGAACGAAGACTATCCATTTTACATTTGAGATAACGTTTGTTGTATGTCAACACAGATTTCGTTTACTTTTGTCTTGGAATATTTTTCATTCTACGTGATACTGAAAAGTCGTTAGCTTTTAAAACCATTTATTTCTTCCCGAAAGGACGATAGAAATTTTTTTTAAACAGTAAGGCTTTAAATGGGTAAGAATATGGTATCATATTTTTTATGCAACAATATAAATTCCTTCTTCAAATATTATTAATAATTAGTTCTTATTGACAATTTTTCGAAATAAAATATAAAATAGCCAGAAAAATGTAATGTTGGTCAATTTTTTGAATAGAAAACGACCAATAAAAAGATATAGCGGATGAAAAAAATGAAATTTATTTTTGTTTATTTTATTCGATTTTTCCAAAAGGGTGTCTGCTCATTTTAATAAATAGACTG
Source organism: Araneus ventricosus (assembly GCA_013235015.1). Classification (NCBI taxonomy): domain Eukaryota; kingdom Metazoa; phylum Arthropoda; class Arachnida; order Araneae; family Araneidae; genus Araneus; species Araneus ventricosus. The sequence continues at coordinate 26,141 of BGPR01013906.1, read as the reverse complement.
ACCCGATGAATGAAAATATATTGTTGAGAAAAAACCGTTGCAGATCTTTAAAGTTTAAACGGTACTTTTTCGTTTTTAAGAGAGCGACAACAAAACATTGTTAAAAAAGTTTTGCTACTTGCATGACAAATGCTGAGGTCTTCATCAATCGCCAAGTGATAATAGTCGAACTGAAGTTGAGTAATACTGTTCAGTACTATTGAGCATACATTTATTTGAAGAACACAAAAAGTCCACTTTCCCAACCACGGGTGCTATAAGGAAATATAATTAAATAAATCAAGGAATCACAAAATGAATTGGCAAGGGTAATATCTGCATTTCGCCATTCTCCCTGCTTTAAACAATATGCGGTTTTGAAGTCATCTATGCATAAATTGATTCAAAAATGGCTGCCATTTGGTCAATGGGTAAGTTTAGCATTTTTTTATTTTGAGAATCTATTGAAAATGCTTCAAATTGATCAACAACATTAAAAAAAAATCTTGGCAGTTTTTTTTTAAATTTTCAATCAAAGCTCGTCTGTCAGATGACGCGGGAAAACGATCCATTTTGGCTCGAAGAGGGTCTGACGTCACATATGCCAAAACAGGGGAGAGCTCTAGTTCGCTCACTATAGAAATATTCGTTTTTTCTATATTTTCCGACTACCGCATCAGATAAAATAATGTCGGAAAGATACAAGTATTGTATTGTTCCTAAATGTGTTAATACAACTATAACGCCACCCGATAGGTAATTTATCTATATTATATCCATTAAAATTGTATATCTCGAAGCAGAGTAAAAATAAGCCTTCAACTCGATATCCGCTTTGTTTTGATTATAAGCATCAGGTGAGATTTTAATGATCAATTTTAAAGCAAGTAGTCAAATTTAATTAGTTTTCCCTTCTATTTGATTACATTGAATTTATATTTTAACCTTTTAAAAGGCGGCGGCACAGAGGCTGTCCTAACTCCTTTAATATTTTTAAAACAAATTGCTCTTGTTATTTTACTGATTATATTATTTACATGAATATTCCTTTAATTTATATATATATATATATATATATATATATATAGATAGATAGATAGATTTAAATTACAGTACTATTCAAAATTAATTAGATTATCTTAAATCTAAGTTTAAATTCGTGACTTTTTTGATGGTGAAAATCGTTTTCATTTGTAGTTCAAGAAAATAATTCCCAGAATTTTTTTATGAAAAATTAATCGTTTAGATTCAATGATTCTATTCAAATGAAAATCAATCTTCAAAAAGTCAATTTATTTATCAATTATTACAATTGAAAAAAGGTAGACAAATTTATCTGACAGCACATCTAGGGTTTGTAGTTTACATGTTAGCCCTTAAATTCCTAGATTAGTAGAATTCGGTCGTGTTTGAATATTATTATAAATATATAAGTTTCTTTATATAAGTTATTTTAACTGGACTTTTTATATTAATTGCTATTAACTAATATCTTAAAATTAATACTTTGCACGAAGGAAATAATTTATATTCTTTATAGCAGAGTAATATAAAACTATATAAAATAAAATTAATTTTTCAAAGGTACATGTGTATTTTTTTAAAAAAATGACGTACATGAATTTATTTTGAGCGGAACTTCTGAAATAAGTATATTCCTGTTTTTTTCTGTTTTGATTAGGTGTTTTTTTGTAGGAATACGAAATTTCATACATCATGCAAAATCAGTTTCTTAGCTTTTCATTCTTTCTTGCGTGACAGAAATCGCAGCGTCTTTTGGGAATATCCGAGGGCCCCCTCTTCAATTTATTGCTGACTGATGCTATTGAAAATCTACTTGTGTTTCCTAAGGCGAAGTCTATTGTTGTATAGTATAGAGCTTCTTTCCGGTTACTGAATGCATTCAAGGGAATGTACGAACAGTTTTTCTTATGAGATAATATACGAGCCGGCGTTTTGTGTCCCGTTTCTTTGCCATCATTATAGAATCAATCCTTGGCAAATTATCAGATTTACCATGTACAAAACCAATATTCATTATGAAATTAAACGTTGAATAGTAGAAAAGTCAAAAACTTCGCTTCTAAAATGTAAGCTAGTACAAACGCCTTGAATCAAAATATGGCATAAAAGTAGCTAAAGAGAAATATGCGAAGGAAGGCATTCGTGACGTCAAAATTTACTCGATCAATGAGAATGCGTTTCGGATTGCATCAGCATTTCTGCTATTTCAGTGCATCTTTCACCCTCAATATTTAAATAAATAAATTTTTATGTAAAATTTCACTTGCATATTTGAAATTAGAATGATTTTTCCATAAATACGGATTGCTTTCACGCGTTTTTAAAAAAGGCTGAACTTCCCCATTGTTGGAAGGTTTCGTCCTCTTTCTGTTCCTACTCTTACATCAGATAATTTGAAGTTAATTTTACTTTTATATCCACCTCTTTTTTAGGTGAAAATTGGTTTCACTTTTGATGAATATAAGGATGACATTTCGATGCAATTTGATAAATATTATCCAAAACATCTTGTGAAAACTTTTAATTTGCTTTTTCAAGATTTGTTGGATCTTCAATGTCCTGGATCCGGCAGAGCATAATGGCGCTTTAAAACAGGATTAGGATGAAGTAATCCAAGTTTACGGTAGACTTTTACCTAAACAGTATAATTTTTCATGGTGTCCAACAGTAAATGTTGTCGATGCCATGTTATTGTTTAGTTAACGGATGTGTTTAAAGTATTTAGGACTCAAAACACTTGCAATTAAGGTTAGATTGAGAATCCTCCGATCTGATCATTCAATCCAGGCAACACAGATTATAGTGCATGGCTCCAGTCAGCTTAAAAGCGATTAGGGGAGATTGTTGTTCCTTTCACTGAATTTACATCCGAACACCTCAGTCTGTGCTGGTAACTTGTGACAAAATTTGGAATTGTGGGTGTGTTTAGTACAAAGATCATCCACCAAGTGCTTGGTTTAGGTTGTTATTGTTTGAAAGAGATGCATTTTGTGTTTAATAAAAATATTTGTCTGATTTCCTCACTAAAAAGTAAGTATCACAAACTTTATTTCTTGCCCCATAAAGTTTTCTAATACTAATAATAAAAGATATTATTGTATGCACCCTATAGGCAGACTAATAATCTTATTTTGGGCAAACTCTGGTTTGTCTATTCCTCACCAAAAACGAGTTATAGAGGTTTAACTCTTTAATTCCGAGGCGACTTTTTTCTTCTAGCCTCTTTAAAACCGGACCTTTTTGGGAGGATGTTACATGGATTGGACTCTCCCAACATGGGTGGTCATTTATCCCACAACACCCCGTCCTGCTATAACTTTCGCTTAAGGCGCTCGAAAACGGGCTGCGGTTGGCACGGATAATTGGAACCTCTTAACACGCTTATCTCCGAAGTGATTTCAGAACCTCACCTCCCCCTCAAAAGAAGCCAACCGCCTCAAGCCGGCCTTCGTCGCTGCTAAGAGGAAATTTTTACACCACCTGAGACTGGCTCTCTCGATATGAGAAGGTTAAATGTAAAACTCCACTTTGTTGTCCTCTGACCAGGTAAGAGTTACATTGCTTCCTGTATGGTGGAAAATATTGATAACTTGATCCAAAATGATTTTCCCAGATCATCACCTGGAAATGTGAGGCCCTTCCCTAAGGCTCAGGAAAGAAAAGGAACAAGTAAAGACAGGCTAAAAGGTAATTCAAAGATTATAATAGACAGTTCTGAAAAACTAGCTTTACATGCTTTAAATTCAAGCGATGGCCCCCAAACTAAAAAAGACAAGGAAATGTGCTCAAAAGAAATTCTGCTGCTTTAGCAAAAAAGGCTAAGAAAAAGCTTCCTGAAAATAATGGATTACTTTTCAAACCATAAAGTTGAGTAAAGATGTTCATAGTAGCAAATTGAATATATTTTATTAGGAAAATCATTTTGAAAACTCAAGGCAAAAGCTTAAACACCCGTCGTCAGGGATACAACAATATCTTGTGCCGTTGGCCACAGTATAAGATTTAAAAAATAGTTAAAAATGTTAAAATTGGAAATTTTGGTTTTTTTAAAAAAATATATATCAAAATGCAAAACTAAATAGACTAAAGGTCAGCATTCACAACAAAAAAGTAAGCTTACGAATGAAGCCAATAAAAAATTAATCCTCAAAATCGGTCAGAGGTAGAACACTCTCCCCTACCGATATTATCGTTATTCAGATTAAAGTCTTTGTCATGAAATTCATGTTATAAAATTATTTTCCGAATGATATTTTATACATAGTTCTCTCTAAATATATTGTAATTGTTGAATACTTCTTTAAATGTCGTAGCTGATTCAATAATTACAGTTTTGTTAAAGGAATAGAAAAAAAGTTACGAAAATGTAAGCTTCGTTCACAGTTTTTTAAAAATATTATTTCAAGAAATCTTTAATACGATTTCTTCAAAGCTTTTCTTATATCTGTATTATTAGAAATACTTGATATGAAATAAATAAATTTATTTAGATTTTTTTCGCTGATGTTCTTGAAAAAATAATCGATTGCGATGCAAACTGGAAGAAAAATAATATTTCTAATTTTAAAAGATTCACTGTAGGAAGAAAAACTAATTTTTTACTTCACGCGATTTCAAGTACTTCCAGGTACTTACTGAAATAAAGAACGCTATTTTTTGGATAGAATTTAACATTTTTTATTCGAATCGAGAACTGCCTGTCACTTTAGTTAAATGCATCTCATTAAAATTACACAAGAAAATAAAGTTAAATTACATACGTATGGTAGAAAAAAAATCCACTTTTAGAAAAAGAATACTTTTTAGGAAAGGAGAATTTAATTCATCAAATGAAATTTACTAGACTAAGAAAGGGAATAAATGTAACATGAACGCTTTATAATTAATTTCTTGAGTGGAAAGAAAAAGCCTGATAAAGAAACTAAAACCCCCTGTAACGTTTTCAACCCATTAAAAATTGATTCTCTTGTATTCCTAGTTCTTTGAAATGGATTTACCCTGAGGATTTTTCAAAGCCTTTCTCCCTACCGAATAGCAGCAGTTGAAGAAAAAAGTTCTGTAATCGAAGATATGTATTGTTAGAGAAGTAAACAGTTGAGCTGTGGAAGTCTAAAGAAATATTTTTTAAAACTATTCTTACGGGAATGATAAGAACAGAATATTGTGATTTGCGCCAGAGTGGTGCAAGTTTAGTAGAAATAGTTTGCTTCTGAAGAAAGATTACATTTTAAAACAATTTATCGCATTTTAAAGATACAAATAATCAATTTTTGAATCGTTAAAATAATTTTTCGAAGATTATCTCTCCCAGTGGTGGTGTAAAAAATATCTGTTTCGGGCATTAAATTGTTGAGTGTTTCTTAAACCATTTAAAGACCTTTGTATTATGCATATTTGAATATAGATATTAAAAAATGTTTGGACTTAAGGTGTTATTTTGTAGTGAAGAATATACCTCTGAAATGCAAATCACGAGTAAATAGAAATCAATCATAATCAAATCAAATCATGTAAAAAGTATCTATTTGGAGCATTAAGATTTGAGTGGTATTTGAGCCCTTTCAAATACTTGTTATTGATGTATGTTTGAGTAAAGATATTAAGTGTTTGATCCTAAATTGTTCTGTACTGAGGGGTATAATTTTCAATTGCAGCTGACTAATGTATACAAATCAATAATCATCGAATATATCATGTATAAAATATCTATTTAGGGAATTAAGTTGTTGAGTGATTTTTTAAGCTATTTCAAATACTTGGTATTGATGCCTGGTTGATTAAATATATTAAATAAATCTTGAATCCTTAAGATTTTTTCTGTACACGGGAACAGAATATTAAAATACATATTACAAATTAATGATTATAAAATCAATCACGTACATTTAACTAAAGTTAGAGGTATGGAATTCAATCTATAAATTATGAGTGGATGAATCTCAACTTACCGTTTTAAAACTAGAACTCGGGCAGAGAAACAGGTTGCCTCCTCCTTTTCAAGTCACTTACTGATAAAATCTGTAATCTCTTTCGATCGCCCATGTGGATATCTGTTCATCTCTTTCCTCATTTGCAATAATTCCAGCTATTTCACGTACAGTAAGAGTTTCAGGAAGTAAATCTTAATAGTTGAGCGGTAAAGCAGCTGCATAAATCTGAACCTACCAATAGTCTCGTCCGTTAAGGCGTGCCGTGGCTGAGGAATAAGGAAATGGAGGAAGAAGGTATGGATTCTATCCTCTTGCTGTTTTCTTAACCCTCTCATACCGAAAGAGGCGGTCCGGGGCGGTCTAGAAATTTTCCCTTAACGACGACGAAGGCCGGCCTGAGGCGGTTGGCTTCTTTTGAGGGGAGGTGAGTTTCTGAAACCGTTTAGGAGATAAGTATGTTAGGGGCTCCAATTATCCTTGCCCACCACAGCCCATTAACTTACTCCGGTACTTACGTATTAACACCACCGAAGCTACAGATTTGGCGGTTTTTAAGTGCCGCCAAATTTGGCGAATTTGTACTTACGTATTAACGCCAATTTGGCGGTTTTTGTACTTACGTATTAATGCCAATTTGGCGGTTTTTAAGTGCCGCCAACGCCACCGCAGCTACAGATTTGGCGGTTTTTAAGTGCCGCCAATTTGGCGGTTTTTGTAAACAAGATTGCTCTTTATTGGCGCATTACCGCCAATCTGTAGCCTCGGTGGCGTTAATACGTAAGTACCCTTACTCCTTAAGGGAAGGTTGCAGCAGGGTGTGGAAGTGGGGCAATGACCACCCAGGTTGGGGGAGTCCAATTCATGTCTTAGCCTCCCAAAATACCCGGTTCCAAAGGAGCTAGAAAAAAATCGCCTTGAGATTAAAGAGTTAATTAGCATTATTTAGAAGCTAGTGAAACGATGTGTGCTTTCCTTGTTGCAGTAGAGCTTAGACAGCAGGAATTGCTTGTTGCAGAAAGGATGGCTGCTGGGGGCTTTCCTGATTTTTCTTCAAGCTAAGCAGAAATGTGGGCAACTTTCCCTGAAATTCCTCCAGGTAGGCTACCTACAATATATGATCAAAAGTATCCCGACACTTTCGGATTTTCGCATTTTTTAGAATTTCGCCGGAAAGGCTAGATCAACTGCCCTCGAACTTCGATGACGTAAGGAATAGACTCTAACTCTCACTTTACAGTGAAGATTCGGTCACGAGGTCATTTGGTTGACCGACCAGAAATTGATGAAGAAAAAAATTATTTCGGTTCACCCCGTTTCACAGAATGCTGATAAAGATTTTCAACTTTCATCAATGGTTTTGTTTGTAGTCAGTTATATTTAGATGCAGTTCCGTGACAATATCATGCATATTCGGGAAGATATAAAGGTCTTCTTAAAAAATCCCAAATGTTTTCGCAAGTTTTTTTATTACAACATGCAAAGATTTTCTCAAATTATACGAAACTTACAGAATGTATGACAATATTTTAGCAAAGCATTGCGTTAAAATTTGAAGTAAATTCGTTGAAAATTCGAGGATATATGAGTATTTGTAGCAAATAGTTTGTCATTGCGCATGTGCGAGAGAGCATAATTTTTCTTTCACAACTTTAAAGCCAGATATATAGAGCAACTTATATAAAAAAAATTCAGTTGAATGCCATTAGGATTTAGAAAAGTATCGGCATTGCAGTAAACAGAATTTCTGCTTCCGTCTAAGAGAGACAAAATGATGAGGGTTCGTCCACAAACTAATATTTTTCAAACTTGCTTTTTTGATTAATTTTATTGATTTTAATAAAATTGAACATGCTAAATACCTAGGCATACTTATAAAAAATTCTTCATAATTTAAATTGCAGTTCGACGATTACTATCCGAAGATACAAGTTTAAAAAATATCAATTTGTGGGAAAGCCCTCATCATTTTGCTTCTCTTAGATTGAAGCAGAAACTTTGCTTACAGCAATGTCGATATCTTTCTAAATCTTAAAGGCATTCAACTGAATTTTTTTATAATCTGCCCTATGGTTATTTATTATAATCTGGCTTTGAAGTTGTGAAAGAAAATATACACACATGCGCAGCAGTAAAAAAAACATTTACTACAAATGCTCATATTTCCTTTCCTACCGCCATTTCAATTCCACATATTTACTTTAAATTTCAACACAATGCTTTGCCTATATATTGTCACGTATCCTGTAAGTTTTGTACAGTTTGAGTAAAAACTCTGCATGTAATAAGCAAAAAACATGCAAACAAATTTGGAATTTTTAAAGAAAACTTTATATCTTCCCAAATATGCGTGCTATTGTCACGAAACTTCATGTAAATATTACCGACCATCAACTAAACCATTGATAAAAGTTACAAATCATTATCAGCATTCTGTGAAGCGGGGTGAGCCGAATTAATTTTTATCTTCATCAATTTTTGGTCGGTCCCCTAAATGCCCTCGTGACCGAATCTTCACTGTAAAGTGTGAGTTAGAGTTTATTCTTTACATGTTCGAAGTTCAAGGATAGTTGGACACTGGACAGTCCTTTCTGGAGAAATTTTAAAAAATGTGAAAATTCAAAAGTGTCCGGATACTTTTCATTCGTTGTGTGTCAGATTATTATTTCGGGTGCTACATAGATGCTCCAAGGTCGCTTTTACCGACAGAATATGGTACATTTTCCCTTTATGATCAGTCCCTGACTCATGGACCTGGATATATACGCTATACTAAGTGGAATTAAAACCGCTACTACGACAAACCCGTGCGTATAGGAAAAATTCTACTGATGTGCTGCCTGACGATTTGTCGCAACTTGAGGAAGGAGGTGTGAATTTCATAGTGCGCCTTGTTTAAGAAGTAAAGAAACAAATAAATAGCTTTAGAAAAATAAATTGCTGATTACACTAAATTTTTTCTTAAAGGAAGAAATCGCACAGAAAATTAAAATAAATTTATTAATTTTAATTTCACCAAGTTTTATTTAAGAATGAGAGCGGAGGCGGATGAAAATAATCAAAGAATAAATTCGACATTTTACTTTATAAACTTCAATTTTTACAGATATTATTTGAGCATCATAAATGAGGTTACGTTTATTAACATATCTTACAGATAGCAGCGAAATGCAGAAATAAAAAATGCTTCTTTCCGAATAAAATGTCTCTAAATGGCATATATTATTTGAAATAACTATTTTTAATTGTATACTGTTTTTAAATCATTAATTTAAATATTTTGTGTCATATTTTATGAAAGAGACTTGAGAAGAATTGCTAGAATGCTAATATCTGAACGAACTAGCTGCTAATACATAACCAAATGCGATTATCTGAATGAAACAGTATATTTCTAGTTGGTAAACATAATATGCGTATACACAGGATTTGAAGTTGATAATAATTTTTAATAAAGAGAAAATGGGACTTAAATGAGTCTAACAAATCTTTTAGAGTTAGTTTGACAGAAGTATAATGTAGAAGTTGTTTCAGCAAGGAAATGATTAACAATTTAGTACAAAAGAGAAGTAGAAAGATATTTAAATCATTTGCAGTAGTAATAGTTTGTTTTAATCTGCAGGAAAATATATTCTGGTCATGAATAATTTTAAGAATATTTGTATATTTTTTATTTGTCTGAGGAAGCAATCTGTGACAACAAGATTTTAATTATTAACTGAGTTGAAAAGTTATTTCCGTTTTCATTTAATTTTTTAAACATAAGTAAAATTAATGATGTGGTGTCGGAACTACAAAAGCAATATAAATCTGATTTTCGAGAAGAAGAATATTAACGAAACCAAAAAAAGTACTAATGAATATTCGCTTGATTTATTTATTTCGTGATTGAGATTTAGTGTAACGTCCCACTTCAAAAATACACGAGAGTTGCTTTCAGACGTGCTTGGTAACTTTGAGTTGAGCTTAGATTGATAAGTACGTTTACCTGAGTCGACACATCCCTAACAATATTTCCACCGGAGACAAAATATCTTTAGATCCCGACGAATTTAACGTGCATTGGTGGTATTTGATCCAATCTGGTCTTGAACTCACAGCCTTCAAGTCACGGAGCCTATTTCCTGACATCTGGCCTACACACTTGGGAAGGCCGAAAAATTCGAAGTTTCTTAAATCTTTTTGCGGTAGTGCGAAAAAGTTGCAAACTCCCATCCTTAAAAAGTGTGCAAAATTTTATAACTCTTAATTGATATCTTCTGTCGCCTCAATGGGCAGAAAGTTCAGAAAAATGGATTAAAAATGGTCAAAATTCAAAAATTATTAAATATTGAAAATTTTGTTGATCGGTTTGGGGTAGTGCTTAAAAGTTACTATTTATTAACAACAACACCTTTTCAAACTTTTAGAATTATGGGTAAATATCTTCTGCTCAATACACGTTTTAATTACCTCATTATAATGCGAAGAGAAACTTTATTTAACCTTTAAAACATACAAAATTACAAAAGCACAATTTTTTGTAATCTTTTTTTGTACTCAAATTGTGACATTTGTTTTCTGGATTCTAGTGTAGCTCTCATAAATCCTCTTCCTACACTCTTCTGGGGTAAAACTCTTTTTCTGGAGACTGGAGAGACGAGTTTCACAATTCGATCAACTATTTGTGTGTATGAAGGAAATTTAATAAAGTCCCAGCCGTCCATTGGTACATCGTCCTGTATCATCTTCAGAAGTTCAAGAGAACTGATCTGTCTGAGAACTGTAGGCGGTGTGACATAAAAAGCTTGCGCGTCAATGAGATCTACGTAGTCTGTAGCTCGAAAGTTAGCAGCAGGAATAAAGAATCTACGAACACAAATACCAACTGGACCAATTTCCCTTGCCTTGCCTTAATTTGTAATGCTCATTGAATGTGTGTGTTTTTTAAAGTATTATATCAAGACTTCTTGATCATATTTTTCCCAATAAACTTCATTCATTATTTTCTTCTAAAAGATCTACAAAAATCAATTTTTTTAACAATAAATCGCGTACCATAACAGTTTTGAAATATTTGAAGGTATAAAAAGAATAAATGGTATTAATTTATTATTTAAATCAAGTAGCAGATGTTTTCGTTATAAATATATCAAGAATAAACATAAAGCTTATTTAGAAGTAAGAGCTAATCATGATCAAAAATGTTTAATGGAAATATTTACTTATATATGTGGAATTAATTATCATTATAAATTCTAAGAATCAGAAAGAATTAAGAATTAATAAGGATGTCTTTTTCTCAACGGCAACATTATAATTCATTTTCTTTCAATAACTTGTTTTTCCTTCCACTAAATCACAATTATAGAAACAATAATAAAATGTAATTTTGTTTACATAATTACTCTTATTTGACTTATGTAAATAACTCTGCATTAATATACTCAGAACTTGAAACAGAATGAATAATTAAGAATTATTAAATAATTAAGGGTCATCATTTAAAATCTATCTAACAGTTTTGCAAGTACACCACTTTTATTGATAAAAGTCATCTTTATTATAAAAATGTTTTTCCGGGAACTCAGCAAACAAAATATCTTCATTAAAAATCAACCAATATTCCCCCGGCTAAAAACAACTGACAATTGTTCTTGCCTTTGAACACTTAGCTGGAAATAGAAAATATATTTGTTTTTATCGGAGCCATAAAAATTAAGGCTTTTCTTGCATTCTGATCAATGTACTTTTACACGTTTTTGCTAACCTCCTGGGAATTTTGAGAGAAGAAAATATTGCTTACGGGCATTGATAACATTTTTTTGTTACCGTCTATTCTAATAAAAAAAAAATCTGAATTCATTTTTCAGTAAGCTTCTGAAAAATATGTTCTGATATGAAGTTTTTGATTTTGCATTTTTGTGATTAATTTTTTTTTCATTATGAAGTCGGTAAGTATGAACAAATAAATATTTTTTACTAATGGCTTTCTGAATAATTGCGAAGTTTTATGCATTATTTAACATAATATTCCACCCTTTTCTCTTTTAATATTCAATGTGTGTTTTGGTTATTTCTATATTGAAAGTTCCCCTAAGAATGGAAATTGGCTAAATAAATAGCTTAAAGCCTACAGGTATAATAATTAACCCCTTAACAGTCCGAGCTCAATACGCACTTCGAATTGTGTCCTTTTCATACTTATACAATCCCACAGAAAGCATTCTCCAAAAAGACCAGCTTAATGTAATTAGACGGTACAGAACATTACACTGTTAAGGGGTTAGTGACCTTGTTCGTAAAACTTGACATCTTCTGTAAAAATAACTGATATTCGACTTTGATAAATCGACACATAAACACTAAAACTTCTCAGTTGTACATAACCAGAGAGGAAATCTACCTAAATGCTAGGAGGGAAGAACAGCTCGTCTTTTACCCAAAGTCTGGCCGCGCCCGTGCTTTCAGCAGTGGCTCAAATGTGATCACCTCTGTCCTGCTCCTCTTTGAGAATGCCTGCAACTCTCTGATAGAATTCTTTGTATACCTAGGCAAAGCCCCACAAGAAGGAGAAATTGAGTGTCCCAACGAAACAATGGAAGTCCTTCACTGCAAACACTAATTCCATCTCTCTCTCTCTTCGGCTGGCATTTCTTATTTACATAGATGTTCCCTATAAGATGCCATTCCATTACCTCTGGTAATGGAATATTATCTTATCCATTCCATTCCTACCTATTCCATCACCTCTGGTTCTGTGCATCGCCATCCTATATAATTATCTGGAATACTGCTCCATTTATTAATTATATGCTTATCTGTGACACTAAATTTTACAGTTAACGTATGAAATGGCATAGAATTCATTTTGCGCAGTTTCCAGTTAACATTGAGTAAATATTAGCAATATGACTTGGTATTTCAATTTGCTGTTTATGAAATTCTCTCTAATTCCAACATCTTTCTCTCCTTTTGATGACACTCCCATTTTTAGAAATAAAAATATGCGATATTAGAACTACTTGCATATTTAAATATAAAAACGGAATTATACGGTTTTATTATCTCACAGATATAGAGTCAATCATAATTGATTAGGGATTTTATACAATGAACCACATACATTTCATTGAATTGACTTGAATTGATTTTACTGATGCAATATCCTCAAACATCGAATTGATAATTTTTAACGTACTCATTTCTGCTCACTTTTCCTGCTTTTTATAATCTTTTTTCATTTAATTTGAACATTTTCCGATCCGCAAGAAAATTATAACAGTAGAACTCACCCAAACATAATTTTTAGTTTCATAATGATGGCATATCAGCAAAACACATTGACTGAGCTTTTTGTTAAATGGAAGAATCAACTTGAAACAAATCAAGAAGTATTATAATTTTCATTATGATTCACTCGTGAATTCTTATCATTTTCCCAGTCTTATTAGATAACTACTTTATTTTTAAACTCATTTAGTTGTTAAGTAATGCATATTTTTATAACAAGTGTCTGTAGAATATGAATTTGGGGTGGACTATCAATTGGCTGTGATGAATGTTCAAACACCTGTTTTGAGATATCTTTATTATGTTCAAACACCTGTTTTGAATATCTTCTTTATTTGGATGCATGCTGTGAACTTCTAATTTTTTTGTATAGCAAAAATTTGTATAAATTAAATGGATGTTAGTCGATACAGAGTGCTTGTTATGATCTTCCACCAAATAAAGTGTTTAAACAAATTTGAGGGATTGACCCTGTTTTCCTATTCGGAAAACAGTTTGGACTAATTAACTACACATTTAACACGACAGTTTATCGTTGATATCCTGATTCCCAAGGATGCAATAGTTTTTGTCCAAAATTATAGCACATACATTAGATTTCTTCTAGTTTTCCAACAAGTGAATATAAGGAAAACAAATAAATCCGAAAGTCTTTGATGTAGAATCAGTGAAAGACGATGTATATATGACGACAATATTTGGCGATATTCTTGAAGTTATATCTAAGATTTCAGAGAGTTGGAATTATTGATGGAACCATAATTCCATTCCACATAACCAAAGAATTGGCAACATATCTATTTAAATATATATGTTATAAAACTTTTGAAATTGAAAATGAAACATAACGTTGAGTTAACTATCGGATAAGACGAAACTTTAGTGCAATTAGAAAGTCTCGCCATTTAGTTAACTTAGAGGAAATTATAGTCTGAAGGATTCATTATCGAGAATGTTTCATTAAATAAAAATAATTCAGAAAATTCTCGGAACCTCTAAGCAATAAAACTGCGAAATTTAACAGGGTGTTCCGAAACATGATTTTTTGAATTATGCTAAATAGGCATGTTTTAAATTATAAATTTTATTAAAACAAATAGCTACGCTTTATACAGATTTTATCTACTTATTCCAAAATAAAAAGATCTAGCTTTCCAAGACTTGTCAGAAACGGCCTGCAATTTCGATTTTATTTCCCTTAGTAGTATTGGTGATAAATAAATTTTCCACTAATTCAACATTAACAATTAAATCCTAATAATTTATTTTTACGAGCACGAAAAAGCACTTTTTTGAATAAAAAATAACCATTTTATTCAAGGAATTCAGGTATTAGAGAAATTTTTATGCAATGCAAGCATTGAAAGAGAACCATTTAAACATTTTTAGTCTCAAGTTTATACCTAAAATGCATATAGGGAGAGTAGGATAAAATTGGGTTGTTGGGTAAAATCGGGTCCCCTTGATTTTGGTGCAATTAGTTCTCATTTCTAGCGGACAAATACTGAATTACACTCTACTCATGAAAAAGGAACAGTTATTGTGGCGTGTCGTTGCTGCTGAATTCACTGCGTCTTCGAAGGTTTATTTGTTTTATTAAGACGTCAGCTCTCTAATCTTCGTTTGATTTTAAACAATTTTTATTTAATAATCAGTACAGTTATAAAAACTATATTTATTACAGCTTATTATACGTTTACTAAGTATTTATGCATATCAAACAAGAAAGATTTAATACAATAATTCCGCGGTTCTATTTCGTTTTTTATAACCTCCGCACTCGGGATGAAACCGGGATAGTTAGTAATGATGATTCCTCCGTTGAAGACGATAAAAACACATAAGATGTTGATTGTTTATCCCTCTGAGCGGTTATCCATTTTGATCTACTTGCTTAAAATCTTAAAAATTTGCTTTTAAAGTGAGTAATTGAATCTTTATTGAGGTTAATCAAATCTCTGAAATTTTAAGAATATATTGTCCATGGTAGTTTAAGAAATTATACATACAACAATGAATTATCTGTTTTTGAACTCAACATGAGAAACGAAAAAATACGGGCAAAACGCTTAGAGTGCTATATTTTAACGATGTATTTTCTAATTTAAATAAATCAGAAAGGTTAATCCAATGTAGAAACTGTCTTAGCTGTGCCCACGAAAGTTACAGTGGCACAGAGGAAGAGTACAACTGTTTTACATGTGAATTTTGTAGCTAATATTCTTAAATTGTAATACAAAATAAAAATATCTGCTACCTTTCCTCTGAAAACCGAGTTTTCCTACTTTCCCATAGAGTTAACATGAGTACTCGGTTTCACCCCACTAGTGGCGTAAAACCGGCTGGTATGACTTTTTTTGTAAAAATATCATTAGTGAAAAAAGTAGAAAAACTATGACTTTTCTTGACAGATGTATTGTACTTCTATAAACGTTGAATATTTTAATACAATTTGACAAGATCTGTGTCGAATAATTTAGCTGCAACAGGCCTTCGAGTATTAGGTACCCGGTTTTATCCCACTTTCCCCTATTTCTTAAAATAGGGGACAAAATTTCCCCTATTTAACAAAGAATTTCTAAATCTTTAACATCATTACACGATTTTTTTTAACTTCATTCATTTAAAAAAAACCAGTTACATAAAAGCTCGGATGGAGAATGCCAAATGCAGTATCATTTTATTTTGGAAAAACTAGTTTAGAAATGCATATTTAATTCGATTAATTGAAAACCAGAAGTTTATGAATTATACATGATTATAATAATTTTTAATTTATCTTAAATAAAATTTAGATAAGATAAAGAAAATTATGCATTTAATTTTGATATTAAACCAGCACATTTAAAACGTAACATACTTATAACTAACATGAGTGACATCTATCTAAGCATGGCGTACTTTTAATTGATATTTGTGACAATAATCTAAACAAGGCACATATTTAAATCCTGACAAAATTTAAAGAAATACTATAATGTTTAAAGGTTTGTATTTCATTTAATTTTTTTCAATCTTTCTAAAAATGACATGTTGTAATCAATTTTCCATTCTCTTAAAAGGTGTGAAATTTTGTTCAACTGTTGGCAGGAGCTTTGAAATTTTTACACCTGTGTATTCTCGATAACTATACAATATTTAAATATTTTTCGAGCTTCATTATTCGTTAATCATTATTTATAATAAATTTTAATTCAGTACTAGGGGACCTACCTAGTAGTGAGTTTGAGAAAAGATAGATCGACAGATTAAAAAGCAGAAAATTATTAAAATAAAAAAATACTGCTTATCAGTAGATAAAAGTGAGTTTAAAAAAACTATTTTGAAAAATTTATTAACTCTTTGTTCAAATGGCTAAATACAGACTGCGATTATTGAACTTTTGCTTGGCATATTTACTTTTGATGAAACCTTACGCACGTTTTGTAATCATGAATGCAAATTTATTCGAACACATGAAACTGTATTTATCCGTAAATATTTCTAAAAGTATTAATCTCATCAGCATTTCTTCTGTAACGATAAGCTCACAGTTTGTATAATTTCTCATATTTGATTTGTAAGTTAATAAATTAAAAATAATATCCTGGAACTAAATTTTAAGTAAATCACTATTAATTCCTATGATTAATGCCTTCAGGTAAAATAAATCTGCAATTATAGACATTTTTATTAGCAATGAATCTATGATTTTATTCTTGCAAAACCTGATAAGAATCCTTATCAAATGTACATATTCTGATTCATTTTTCTACAAGATAAATCCTTCACTACGTTAAATTTTATAAGCATGTGCTTTTAAAGATTTTAGAAACCATTATATTATAATTTAATAGAAATAAAACTAGATTTTGGAATATGTTATCAATGAAAGCGGCTTAATTCTGTAGACAGCTTAAACCCTCTATTTTTATAACGTTTTTGACTTAGAAGTAGAATCTTAGCTCTAATGCAGATTTTTTTAAAAGGAAATATCAATATTTTGCTCTTTTAACAGCCCAACGAATAGTTTTATTCAGTGAATATTCACAACCTTTCAGCATAAAATAAAAATCCCTTAAACATTTGTAATAGATTCAACTATGAAATGCTGAAACATCTGAAATCGTTTTAAGAAAATTTGAGTTTTTAGTGATGGCCTTTACAGCCATGCATATTTGCACAATCAGATCTAGCAAATATCGGAAAATATACATCAAAAGCTCTTCGACGTATATTTAAACTGACTCCAAGATCTCGTCTCATAGGATTAGATTCTTTATCCCTTCAAAAATGTGTATTCCTCTTATCCCTTGCCGCTCTCAATATTCCCTTTTCTGTCGAAGAAGCGATTTTTTTTATCTGACAAAGATTTCTCAGCCCTTTCAACAATATTTCTTCATGGGAAAGAAACAGAACGGAAATATTCACAGATTTTATTTGCTATGCAGTTGGCTGATTTAAATACTTTTGGTATTTTTTCAGTTAAAAGAAATATGAAACTTTCAAAAGTAATTTAATTTCCCATATTTCTGAGTGAAAATCTGATGACTAGAAATTTAGTGCTTCATTTCGAGAACTATAGTGCAGCGGAAATACATAATTGGATGCAATTTTGCAATAGGGAACCAAACTCTCATTTTATGAATTTCTGAATCACTCTTTTAAACTATACCTGAGTGTCTGGTTTGTTATGAAAAATTAAACTCTCTTCAATCTGTTGCACAAAAAACTGACTATAAAGAAATAGTTAATTTTAAGTTGATTTAAATGCTAAGATAAATGTGAATTTTCTAAGCATTAAGTAATTTATCGTATTTGTCTTATATAAATTACATTACGTAAGTAATTATTTAAAAATTATTTTTGTTTTTTTTCTGATATATGCTGAAGCAGAAATGCATAAATGGACAAAATTTTGCTATCGGAAACCGATGCCATTCGATGAATTTCGGTATCATTACTGAAAACACACTTGAGTGTCTGGTATGTTGTCGAAACGTCTTGTCTGTATGTTCCGCATATACTATAGGCTACTTATAATGTAATAATTAATTTTGGGAAACTGCAGCATTGATATTTTTCAGCAATGTTTTGTAAATACAACTATATCGTAAAATGCGCATTTCGGAGTTCGTTTTCTATTGTATACCGCATCCAATTTTCCTTGCACATGCAAATATGGCATTACTGAATTTAGTCTAAAATAAAATAATCAGTGGTATTGTCGAAGTATGGTCAAGTGTAAGGTGAACGGCCATAGAAAACGATTCATATGTTTTGGATTAGCCCTATAAACATCAATAGGTTCATATATAAAAAAGAGCCAGTGCACCTCCCAGTCAACGAATACATTTCGAGGGTAGCATAATTGTTTCTGAAAATAATACGATATCTTCTTCTGTGAGGGGCAGTTTTATTTCATATCACTTACGGTCTTCTTCACTATCTATGGTCAAACCATAATCAGCGGTGAAATGATGATTCAGCTATCATAATGCAAAAGCTGACCGAAATGCGTCGCCAAATTTATACCCTAACGGGTTGCTATTTTGGCATGGTATCTCAATTCCACTGTTGTTGGCGATTTTTAAAATTACCCTCAGCCTTCAAGCAAAGCGAGTTTCTCGCCAACTCGCCAGTTAGGGTATACATCCAGTTGATCATTTCGGTCAGCATCCGCTTGTTCGTGTAAATTCCCTTTCAACCGCTTATCGTGGTTTAACCGTGGATGGTGAATGCATAAAAACCAATCCCACTATAGGCGCCTATGGGGAGTGTTTTCGATGCCAATATTTGGCGATATTTCCCTTTTTTTTTGGCGAGAAATGCTTTGTGAAGTTTTTCTATTTCGACGACGATTGAGAGATGCAATCTGTTATAAGGATGTAAACATTTCTACTTTGTAGTTTTTTTTGTGTGTGTATGTGTGTGACTTAAGTAGAATGAATTCCTTCTTGAGTGTCTTAAAGTTGAAAATAATTTGTTATTAGTTGTTAATTGTAAATAAAGATGGAAGGCTTTCAAAACACGATGAAGAAAAAACTCAGTTTCGCGCCAATCAAAGTAAACACGGAAACCCTAGCGGGCACAATGATCAACTTGGCGTGGTAAAAGACATTCCCATAGGCGCCTATAGTGGGATTGGTTTTTATGCCGGCCGTAAGTCGATTGTTTTGAGAATTACCTCATTAGAGATTATAGCAAAGAGTAGTCCCGTTTTAAACTCTTCTTTGTGGACGGAACAGGTGCTGTACAATATAACTCTATTCTTGTTTACCGCTAAAGCATAATGATTTCACTCCTGTATCACAACGAATATTCCTGCAAGTTAAGTAACATTTTGATACATTTATTCAAATGTTCTTGCGTATGAAAGATCATCAGTGCAATCGGATCTTGGAGATTTTACCAGCAGGAGACAGACACCGTAGCCCAACAAAAGGAGAGAGAAATATGGTGAGAGAAGAACTTATTCTGTCGTTAGGTGCTTCTTTTCTGTGATTGGCCTTCCCACAGTTTCGTCGATAAGCAGTTATATTGCTCTAGTGTGTTGTTGAGCAGAAAGTAGAAGAAAATTTTATTCTTAATAGATCACTTCGGCAGCATTTCATATGATTACCTGATCTGAAACTCAGATTCATGCCTGACCAGTAAAACTGTTCTGCTGTAGAAATTTTCAATAAATTAAACAGCGTCAAATGTTAAATGTTAATATGCTTCCTTCTTGAAAAAATAACTAATATTTAAAAGTTTGGTTTGAACTCAGAAGGCAAAATGAAAGGTAAAATAAGGAATTGGGGATGGATGTTGAAGCAGATGATTGCATACGTTGGTAGGTAAGCTCTGTTTTTTTAAAGAAAGAATTAATTCATGAAGTATAATTATTTTATGAAGTATTTTTTAAGACAGAATTAATTTATAAGTATATATTATAAAGTTATAAAAATTTAAGGAAAGTTTTTTTCTAGAGGAAATAAGAATATTTAATATCCATTAAATTAAAGTAACTAATTTCGAATCTTTTAACATATTTTTTGAATAATATTATGCACTTACGAAAGCTGAGGACAATTTTATTTGATGTAAAGGCAATGATATGTGAATAACCTTACTATGTACTTCTGAAAATTCATGAATTTCTTTCGAATACAAATCCATGCTCGTAAACCTATTTTAGATGCTATTCTGAAGGCACATGGTGAAAATCTCTTCATTTTTG
This sequence comes from Araneus ventricosus, assembly GCA_013235015.1. Taxonomy (NCBI): domain Eukaryota; kingdom Metazoa; phylum Arthropoda; class Arachnida; order Araneae; family Araneidae; genus Araneus; species Araneus ventricosus. The sequence continues at coordinate 5,738 of BGPR01013906.1, read as the reverse complement.
CTTTACATAAAGCTTTATAGACGTATAATAATTAAACCATGGCATCCAAGAAACCGGACAATGTCAGTGTTTGGGTTTTTTTCAGCAATTATTGAGGATAAATCATTATTGCACTTTCAACTTAGATTCAAAGGTTATATAAGATATCTTAAAAGTTGAAAAAAATGGAATCCTCACTAAATTTTCTTCGACTTATAAAACTCTTGGTTTTGATTATCCAAAAATTTGTGACGATAGGCAAGATCAGTTTCAAAGTATGATATTATAGCCTCTTTTGCGCTTGCCAAGCTAGAAAATTGAGCAGGCTATCCTGTTATATTCAATATACAAGTAACTTGTGAAATATACTATCCCCATGTGTTTCATTATTGAATTATACATATTGAGGTCATTGCAGATCACTCATTCGGACCCTTCAGTTAAGTACAAGACAAAACTTGGTCTTTTGAGTTTGAAATATTTTGGTCCCATATTAATGGTTTCGAAAACCGATATGTGAATATTACCTAAAGGAGTAAACATATTAAATCCGATTTGCTTGCACAATTACTAGGTATTTAGTAGAAGAAAATGATAGAGATCATGAAAGAGGTTTGAAAGGAATTTCAGCCGTTTAAAATATTAAGCACTTTATCCATTTCTATGGTATATTTTTGAAGAAACTGTGACATTAAAAACTTTCTTTATTACATAGTACATAAGTTTAAAACGAATATAATTGAACTGCTGTTTATATATTCCCCTATATATGTGATGTAGTGTTTTGGTGGCAGAATATCGGCTCCAGGACATGGAGGATCACAGATTCGAGACCCAGTTCTTTCTCCGTGTATACGGGTCTTGTGCAAATTTTAAAAATTGAATGTAAATTTAATTGCTAAAATTTATAAGCTGAAATGAGATTTAATTATTTAATTTGAAATAATATTTTGTATTCATAATTCTGTGCAATATTCCTAGATCTGAATAACGCAAAATATACAGTACTTCAATATAATACAGTTTGAAACTTGAAAAATACTGGAAAATGTAATTTCATTTGAAATTACTAATATTTCTTAGCAATATTTTTCCATGAAAGGAACTGCAACTTTATAAATAAATTAAACTGCAGGAAATTTTGATATCGAAATCCATTTTTAAACAACAACATGTCTTTGTAAATGATTTTGCTTGGAGCTCTTTAAACCCAACAAGGTTTTCATTTCGTAGTTATTAAATATTTACTCTGCTTTACCAATGTTTTCTTTCAAATGTAACAGGCCAATATAAGAAAAAATCCTAAAGTAACAATACATTCTGTTTCATTTTAAAAGCTTCTATAAATTTACTTTGAGTATAAATTATTTTTCACTGTTTACATAATCTCTTGGCTATAAAAGTACCGCCATTTTCGATTAATATAAAACTATTACAAAATACATTTCCTTTGTAAAATAAATTGTTTGCTTTGAATTCAGTTCTTTATAGTGCTGTGTTCCGAGAGCATTTTTTTATATTATGCATTTCCTAGCTGATATACCCGGCTTTGCTCGGGATAAAAATATTTTCAATTAATTATAAGGCTGTAAAATTACTTAAAGCGTTTTCCTCAACACCGCCTTTGTTTTTCATTCGTCCATTCGCGTATAGTCTGATTGATCTTTTTCTCTCCGTAGTTTGAACCACCTGGCACCGATCAAGCCTTCCTTGGTGCTGATTTTCCCTTCCCTATCATTGATTGCTGCTGCTTATCGGTCTATGTGGAGTTTACGGTACACACTTCGTCCCCCTTAGGATCGCCAACTCTTTGCCGCCAAGAGCGGCGATGAGAGAACATTTGTTTTGGATGAGTCTAGGTGTTTTTAACGAGTGACGAGCCTGCATGCGCGCAAATTCACCTTTTTATCGTTGATTTGTTATTGCTCCACGTTTCGATTGGACTGTTTTTTTCATATCTTCGATGTGATTGGCCTATAAATTCGAATTTGAATGAAACTTCGTTTGGAATTCTTCGGATTGAATATCGGTTCAGTACCGTGTATGTTATTCTGTGTGTTTCGTTTCTCAATGAATAAGCGAAGGTACAAGTATTCCGCTATGCTTGAAAGCAAAGCCGATGATATTTTTTAAGTTAAAAAATTTGTCCGGTGCAGGCTTGAAATGCTGCAGGCACTGCGTGCGGAAATTCTAGTTTAGGAATATTTTTAAAAACCTAGATTCCTAACATTCAATGAAAAAGCGAAGCTACTAGTTTCTTGCTATGCTGAAAGCGAAGCCGCTGATGTTCGTATAAGTTAAAAAAAACTTGCCCGGTACACACTTAAAATGCCACAGGCATTGCGTGCTCAATCTCTTGTTTTCAGGTGATGCATGCGCAAGACAGCAATGAAATTCGCACTGCACATCCAAAACGGTATTTGGCGACGGCATATGAAATTGCGCTCAGAAAAATTGTCAAGAAACAGGTTTGTACCGTAAACTCCACATTTTTGCTTACCATACAATTTCATATCGGGGTTTCTATTTCCATTATCCGGACTGCAATTCTCTTCTTTTCAGTGTTTGTGCGATATATAATATTGCGTATAATATGTTGTAAGGATGGTGAAAATCTCGGTCGAGTTTGTAGATGGGCGATAAAAGCTTAAAGGGAGTGAAAATGGTGGAGGGTTGAGATTTTCATTTGCCCATAATTCCTCAGAATTGAAGATAGAAAGAAAATTAAAATTAAGCGAATTATCTCCTTATAATAATGAAAAATATTTGCATTTGAAATTTTTTATAGCTGCAATTGCTTAGAAGTTATGAGCTGAAAAGTGATTCCCTCTCACCAAAACTGAAAGTACCTTTCAACCTATGCGTGTTACTTCTAGTTGGAAAGCTCTCATCATTTGTAGTCCCTTTCCGTCTCTCTCATTCTTGCAGCTCTAATACTTACGAAAATATAGGGCCAAATGTTCTTTCCCTTATATATCGGGACTAAAGGAATCTACTTTTGCCTTCCAACTTGCCGACGGGGAATTTTTTTTAGAGTACATTCAAAATTCAAACGCAATACTTTTATTTAACACTTTCATATTTAAATGAATGATGCATTCGAATAGCTCATCAATACTTTTCAACTACTGAAGTTCTCTGGACATTCATTTTCGTCGACAACTAAAGGAAGAGTTATGTAAGACCCTTTCACAATTTCCACTTCGTAGGAAATCCGGCGGGCATTCTTTCGGAAGTCTCTTTCCTTGCAACTTTCCTGGAATTTTAAAGGTAATAACTTCCGGCTGCAAGCCAACGACCTTCTGAAGTAACGGGATACATATTTTAAGGGAGGATGTCAAGTCGAATATTGACTCGGATGTTTCGTTTCACCAACTGTGATTTTGTTCTGTATTCACGAAACCTGAATGGTTATTCACATGTTTAGGCTGATGCGAACAATAGGGTGTTTTCAGAATTCAAGGGAAAGATAATATAAACGGTATGGTAAAGGATTCTTTGATATATCCGATAGGAACATCTTTAGATTGCCGCTTTAATGTGCTTTTATTAATAGTGACTTGAAACTTTCCGAATTAATGTTTGATAAAGAGGAAACATTTTTAAAGAACTTCATCAGAAACGCTTGAAATGAACAGAAATTTGCTGTTTTCATGACTTTTAGAATCTGCAACGAAGTGCTATTGACGGAAGGACATAGGATAGCTTTTTAATTGAAACTGTGATTCCTGAAGATAAATTTGTAACAGTTATGAGATATGGAACTGATTCAAGGATTCGATATCTTAGTTCAAATCCTTATATTATTTAGGAAATTCATCGATTAAAACTCTTTCGATAATTCATTTTGATTACCTGCTTCATAACTTTCTGTGAAATGAACGGATACTACTGATTTCATTCAACAAAGAATATTACAAAGATTGATATTATATAGGTACTTTATTTTCCTAAGTAATCTATCATCTCGGAAGTTTCATTCAACTAATTACTTTTATTTTATTTATTAATAGATAGATGATAACACAGCGTTGCTCAGTACACATATTTTTTCATATGCCCGTCGCCGTTATTTTTAATAAAGAGGAAAGTTTCAAATACTTTCAACAGGAAAGAGGGAAGAGTAATGATAGATACATCTTAAAGAATAAAAGGAAATTGTTGTTCTTGTAATGTATAGAATCGGCAACGCAGATTATTCCTCTGAGCGCCCAATTATTCTGAACTTTTAGCTATCAGGTTATAAAACTTAGCTTTTAAAGTAAATTAAACGATCTTTTTTGTATTTAATTATATATCTGAAATCTTAAGAATATTTTATCCATGATTGTTTAGGAAAATATAAATACGAGCTAACCGCTTTTGAATTGAACATGAAAAACGAGAAAAGAGGTTTGCGCCGCTCGGAGGGTTATCGATTGCGGTACATTCGATACGTTTTTCAAAGAAACTGTGACATTTGAAGATACATTTTGTAGAATTCGATAACCAGAAATATCTTAGCGTAAATATTTATATTATTAATAGATCGAATAAACCCCTTAATTTATTTTGAATACCTGCTTCTTATGTTTTTGTAAAATGAATTTATACTATTAAATTTTTAACAAAAAATATTGTATAAATTAAGTCAGGGCTTTATTTTCAATAGTAATTCTATTACCTTGATAGTTTTATTATAGTTCTTCTATTATCAACACTTCTATTTTATTATTATAGGTTTATGAGTCATAGTTAAAAAGCTACGAATAAACGAGGTTTGCAGGTCATTTCTCGAAAGTACATATTTTTTATTTACAAACATGACTGTTTTCGTCATAAGAATACCATCAGACTAGCATCATTTAGGGAAAATCCTAAAGCGAATTTCGAGATAATATATTTTAAACTTCGATTCAAATTTATTGCACCATAAAGAAAGGCGGCTTTTCCAAAATGTTTAATAGAGTGGAACTTTTCCTCTATTAGTAATACAGAGATGTATCCGTAGTTTCGAAATTCAGGTTCTTGTATCAGGTTGAAGAACTATTTTTGTGTTGATAAAACGAATAGCATACGTCGAAAGCTTCCGTTTCAAAATTACAGAAAGTCAGTCAATTAAAATAACGATTTCTTCCTTTTATCAAAGTTTTCAATGTAGCTCGGAACTAAACTACTTGCATGAATTCAGAAGCATAGAATATATATCTGAAGTCAGAGTTAAAAATAAATACGAATGTAGAGAAATAGCTATTTAGAAACTGGGTAATTTAGGGCATTCACTCCTTTCTTTTCAGGGAAAATGAAACTTTGTTCCTTGAGTCCTTTCTTAAAGGATCACCTATCTTGCACAATTAAGTCATAAATTAATTCTCGCGAACTTTAAATAGCATCCGCAGATTTAGTTAATTGCACGTCTACGTTCCTTTCGTTCCATGTACTGGCAACAGCAGATTTATCGTGTCCTTTCTTTTATTTCGATTGATTTATCCCTTGAAATTTCATTCACTTCAAAAAACGATTTTAGATTTTCAACTTTGTTTGATTGGATTTAAAACTGAAGAACAGTAACTTAAAATTAATAAATCCGAATATACATATTGCTATTGTACTATTATTTATTAACTCATTGATGACTGAAACAATCATATGCTCTTGCTTCATATAAACTTTTAAGACGTATAATAAAAATGCGAATTAGCGTTTCCCACCAACACTGTGTCAAGATTAGGCTATTCATTTATATAAATTGTTAGCGTACTTTTTGTTTTATATAAAAA
>BGPR01013905.1:26542-40498 GCA_013235015.1 Araneus ventricosus | reverse complement strand
TTTGGTATGCCCACTACTGGTACATCAAAAGTTTGCTATGCCCACTTCTGGTGCATAGGAGTGATCTAAGTTTTTAATTTTTTAAAAATTATATTACAATTATTTTGCTATTTCAGGTGATTATTATTTTAAATAAAAGTTTGAACAACCATAAAAAAATACAGATTAGCGAAACTTCTCAAAAGTTTAGATGATAATTGAGGAAATACCCTTAAGTGGCCCACTACTGGAGCATTTACCTTAGATCATTCTGATGAAAGAGTTGTGAATGCTTGTAAAAATGGACGAGAAAAAGCTCCCCGCTGTTTCATTTCTAGCGTGGAACTTGACAAATCCGAAATCGAAGGGGCCACGATAAATCCCCAAATTATCCATGCAAAATTATCCAAATATTCGAAATAAAAAAACTGGAACTAGAAACGAGTACAGCAAGAGAAAACGGCATTTTCTTTAAAACTCAAAATGGTAGTGGATATTTATTTAAAAAATTTAACAGTTTTATCGAATAATACATAATCAATAAACTATTTTAATAAACAAACAGTATGCATCACTCAGAATACGACAACTGAACAATAAAACTTTAAAATAAGTCGCACAAATCCCATCTAAGGCGTTCAAAGTTTTGTAAAAAGTGGCAAATTTTTTATTGCTTTTTTTGATAGGATAAATAATACAGTAGTCAAGTTCTCTAATGAATGAAGATCCTTAAAAAATTATTCACTTTAGATCACTGAAGAAACAAAAAAAAGGGGGCATATTTAACTAACGAAGCAATTCAGAAACATTTTTTTTTTTAACAAATTTCAGTTTTAACTTCGAATTACTGAAAATAAATTTGAATTGAACACGATATTCTAATATTATATTTACAGGAAATTAAACGGACCAGAAAAACGCATGAAAGTGTCCCAATCAACATCACCGTTAAAATTATATCTAGACAATAAGATAAGAAATATCCTTGACAATAAAAATGGGCATTATAAAATAGACTGCACTGGACTTTAAAATGCTTATTAGCCTTCCTACATCTTGCGTTCCAATTTTTCAGGATAAATTTTCTTGCGTTCCGCTCTTCATGACAAATTGTCGACCCGCGGAAATACTGAAAATCCAATATTATATAAGATTTATATCTACTACTGAAAAATGGCAGAGCTTAATTACGACACCATTCAGTGAAGAAATCTCATTCTGAAGTAGGGATGGCGGCTATTGCAAAAATAAACGGTTTTCGATTATTCAGGTTTTTTTCACCTCCGGTTTAACCTGGCGGTTATAACAGCTCAAAATAACCGTTTTTCGGTTGTGTTTTTTCTAAATAAAAAAAAACGCAATTTATAGACAAAATTTTTTATTAATATTGTTTTTATAGGAAATTAATCCATTGGCGAATATTTATCTGTTCATAAAGTCTCTTTTAGTAATCTACCAACCAACAGACGCCTCGAGGAAGAGGTTGCCATTGATTGGCCTAAGATGACGAAATTCAAAGCTTCATAACTTGGTAACTTTTAGTCTAATAGAACCTATTTTCCGATCCGGTTTTTATATCGGTAATTAGATTTTTTTTTTAAGCGGTTATAACCGGAACAAAAAATAACTGAAAAAAGAAGTTAACCGAACAAAAAAAAAACGGTTTTCGGTGAAAACCGGTAAGTTTCTCACATCCCTATTTTGAAGATACCCCTTCAATTCAACGCATTTGCCAATCGCACAGCATTTCGGCTTACAAATGAGAGGGGGGAAAAAAAGCTTTTAAGAAGTTCACTTTTATTAGCGATTTAAAGCGTACTTAAATGTATAAAATATTTTTATTGTCATCGGGAACACACAAGTGCGCAAAAGTTCAAAGCTAGCACATCAGGAAGTGCGCGAACAATCGATTACAAACTTCCATCCTTGCAAACATGAAACAAATTAAACTAAAATAAAAGACCATAAAAAAAGGAAAAGAGGTCAGAAAACGCATTTGATTTTTTGAAGTACCAAAGAATTGGTCCAGTTCACATGTTTAAGTTTCCACGCGTTCTTTTACTGTCGATCACAAAGAACACATAAATTTATATATCATTTTTCTCTGTTAACTACGGTTTACTTATGCCTGGCGTATATTTTAACGTTTTTATACTCACTTCGAACACCTAACTTTAAAGGTGACCATAATTTCTGCATTTACAAGAGTAAGTCAAGAAAACCTCGAGACGTTTGTTTACATTGACTCTTACCGAAAGTGCAATTAAAGAAAGAACTTTACCTTTTTCATAGTTACTTCTTCAATATAAATGAATGAAACAAAAGTAATGTAGAATAATCCGTCGCGACCTCGACTCTCTTTCAAAAATCCCGAAAATTAGGGAGATGCAAAAATCTGACAGAATTTGGAATAATTCAGAATGTTAAGGAGAATGTGTAAACATAGATGCATGCACGCGTCGCATACATACATGAACATTTTTTAAAAAACAACTAGATTTTTCACCAATTTTCTAATACATGATATTTAGCTACTTCATTGAACTTGATATAATCTAAAAGTTTTACAATATCTTAATGATATATTGGTTCTAAAACAAAATTTGAGACAGATAGTAATTCTCTGAAAAAAATCAGAAAATTCGATAACGAGAAAGTAAAAATTGGGGAACACAAACAACCCTGAATAATACAATCATATATAAATTGCGCAAAATATAGAAAATTCTGTTACGTCCGAGTATTATCATGTAAAGATACATCGGATGATAATTTTGAATCTATCTATATATTTAAAATAATTTGGTAAAAACTTCTTCACCGAGTCTGCCAGCCCGAACCACCCGACCGATTTTGACAATTTTTGTTTCACATGAAAGCTTATGACGTCTAGATATGTCTTCACCACCCACCGTCCCCCATTTTTCAACGAAATAAAAAAAAACACTTTTCCACCATACATTCTCCATACGTTTTTTCGATTACCAAATTGGTTTAATTGTTTAATTATCAAAGTAGAAAAGTAAGTAGTTAAATAAACTTCAATACACAATACGCGCTCAAGTCCGAATCAAATTTTGGAGGTTCATGTTCTTGATGTTATTTGCCCATCCATGACTAAAAAGAATTTCAATTAATTCTAATCGGATTTTAAGCTATATTTTACCAATAAAACCAATTAAGTAAAACAAAGCATGGAACGAATGGACAGCACTTGGAAGACGTCACATCTCAAGATAGTTTTAAAATAAGATTTCTAACTTCAGTTTCGATTACGCGCAACACATTCTCACTTAAGTATTCGAAGCATCTTTTAAGGTAGTCTTAATTAATCACCTAACACACTCTTCAAAAAATCAGAATTGTTTTTTGATAATTATTCACAACGAAATTGCGTTTTATTACTGGAAGTAAAATTCTTGGCTGTAATAAATTACTCCCTTTCGGAGGACTACACTGAGTAATTAGCTGAATGGTCATATTCATAATTATTTATTTTGACTATTTTATGTTATTAGGATGAGAAATTCAATCTGAAAACTTTTTTTAAGGAAAAAAAAGCTAGTATTTATAGAGCAATATTCAAGACAACTCTCCGAATTCAATCACCATTCACGGGTCATTTGATGACCAACTGACCAGTCAATATATGTAAAATTTCCGATTTCTTTTCCTGTATAACTTCCTAAATAAGTTTTAAAAATCTTATTTGAACTTTTTCCTCACAGAAAATGTCGCAGAAATACGCAAAAAATATCGCTTCGATATGAAATAAATTCTTGATAAATCGTTTACACAAAAGCAAAAATTTCACGAGCTTGCTGTTTGGTTTCTTTTTTAACACTCTTGCTAAATTGCTTTTGCGAACCGTGAACCACATAAAAAAAGCACAAACTGTTGTGTTTTACCACATCTTAATTCAAATGTTACCATTAAAGTTTGATAAAAAAGAGCACTTTTTAAAGTACTGTCTGCCATCAAATAGTAAAAATAAAATTTTCAAAACACTTATTTCATATCAATGCACTAAAAAGTATGAAAGAATTTTAACGTAGGACTACGTTCCTCCCATTGGGGTCTCGGGAAGGAATTTGATTCACACGCCAAAACGCCACAAAACTTGGTATGGTCCTCAATACCTGGGTAACTACATATGTTAAAAATATAACAAATGTTTTTTTTTAAAAAAAAAGGCCAACCCCGGAACGGCCCCCCCCCCCCCCTCTGAAAATGGGAATTGTAGTTCAGCGACTACCGAGTCGCGAAGTTGGGCAAAAATACGCATGAATTGGTGACGCGATCCTATCTCGGTAATTACATATGTTAAAAACATAACTAATGTCTTATTTTAGAGAAAAGGGTAACAACAGAAGTTACAAAATAATAATATAAAAAATTGAGAATCCGAGAAGTTTCGAGAAACAAAAGAGTCACGCGAGTAAAGTAGTCCTACACCTTTAACAACAGGGGCTGTTTGAAAAAGACAGCCTCCCGTCATTTTTTAAAAATCAAAAATATGAACGTCAAAACAAAAAGGAGAACAGAAAATCCTAAAAGGCAATCGATACGTAAAAAAATTTGAAATCTCTTATAAAATCGATTTGTGTATATTACAAAACATGAATATGGTTTAAAAAGTCGAGAAAATGTTTACTTCGGTGGGACTTCGCAATCAGGTAAGGATTTTCAAAAAGAAACCCAGAAAATATTAATAGGAAAAAGGGTGAATTTCAGCTAACCCGTAAATGTTTTAACGCCCATTTGAAATATGTAGTCAATTCATCAGCGCATAACCAATCCCCCTTACAGTAAATAAGACATACAAAAATGTTCAGCTACTTTATTTTTAAAAAAAATTTATTTCAAAAAGATCGAAAAATGACGCTTGCTATTCTGGGGAGGGGCAAAAAACCAAACAGCAACACATATAATTAATTTTCAAAACTACAAAAAAAAAATTATATATATATATATATAGAAAATTAATCTTTTAAAAATACTGGCTTATTATTCTGCACAAAAGATCAATTAATATTTAAAAAGTAACAATTCTGCCAAAAATCAACTGATATACTTCAAGTGACTTTATTTTTACTTTAAAAACGGACATCTAATCTTTAAGTAAGAGTAGATTTTTTTTCTCATAAAATATGAAAATTGAAGAGTATTTATAGTATTATTAAGAAAACGCAAATTCCTTCTTAGTTTTTAATTATTAATGAAAAGAACGTACATGAACACGTAAAAATGAAGCTAATGTAATAAAAGAGCTACCGTCGGATTTTTCGCGCTTGTTTTAGAAATAGACACTGGGTTGCTCCATATACGAGATAGGAGGCTTCTGACCAACTTACTTATGTATGACACCACATGTTTTAAAAATAGTCACTGGACTGCTCCATATACGAGACAGGAGGCTTCTGACCAACTTACTTATGTATGACACGTACACCGCATGCTCCGTCATCACCGGGCTGCTAGAAATTACCGTCACATTTTTATTTTTGGCGCCTTTTTTGTCTGAAATTGCTATCGTGGGTTGCTCTCTTTCTGAAAACGGGACATTTGAGCGTCCCGAAGCTGTGCTTGGGATCAAAGGGACAGGCTACCAAAAAACGGGACGTATGCTCACATTAGGGAAGACAGACTTTCCAAAGACGGATTTCCCTAAAACTTGACAGAAATTTTTAAGTTTGGTGCAAAGACCACCCTTTAAATTCAATCCTTTCAGTTTATAGCGCTTTTCAGCTAGTGTTAGGGTTGCCATACGTCCCTCATATCCGGGACTGTTACCGTATTTCACTACTCATTCCGGTATTACTATTTGTCCCGTTTTCTCCCTAAACTCAGTCAGTGGAGACAATCAAAGTAATTTTGATTTGTCATTATAATTTTAAAATGACTTGAGCCCAATTTTATAATAGCGTGAACGAAGAAAATGATTTAATTAAAAAAAGTCAAACCAACTTTAAATTATAACTGGGTTAACCAGCGGGAGTGGCCTCCCCTAAACTTTCTCGTATACTCGTATACAGAGAAAAAAAATAAGCTAAAAGGCAGTAAAACGAACAAGAAGCCCTAACGCAGTGGAGAAAAAAAATAAGATAAACATCATGCCATAATTTCTAAAGGTCGTCCATCGCGGAAGTGGAATTAGAAGCCGGCGTGATTACTAATAGGGCTGGGTATAAGATAAAGAAAACGAAATTTACAATTTGAAACGCTTTTTTTTAACCGATTGACACAAAAATTAGACACAACTCTACTATTAAGGTAATAAGGCATTTATCAAAGTAATTTTTTAAAGAAATTATTGCGTTCAAAAGTATGCGATTAGACAGACAGTCAACCCTTTGACGGCTTTGGTCCAAAATTTGATACACACCTACATTCCTGATGATAAAAATGTGTACTAAATTTTATCCACCTAGCTATTGAAGTTTGTGAGTTATCACGTTCACATTAACGCGGACATACAGACAGACTTCCCAAGGACGGATTTTGTCCAAAATTTGACAGAAACCTACAAATTATGTGTTAAGATCACATAAAAAATTTCATCCCCGTAGCTTTAATAGTTTTCGAGTTATCGCGTTCACAGACCGACATAATTCCAAAATTGTGTTTTTCGGATTCGGGGAGGTCTCAAACGTGGAGATTCGACACAAACTGTAGTTCGAATTAGCGATTACAATACTTTCTCTTTCCATACCTAGTATATCAGAAAACAAAAAAAACAAACAAACAAAACCCCGCAGGTTCGCAAACCGTTATTCACTCTTTCAAACAGCAAAACAGTAGGAAGAGGAGAAGAGAGGGAAGGTCCTTCTTCCCAAAGGTTAGAAGGCTTGTGCGTGAATGTGAGCGGAATCACGAACGCCGGAATCGTTACAACAAATAAGACACTCGAATCAACGGTCATAATAACTGGACGCTTGAGTAAACACGAGCACTTCCGACAAAACGGGCCTTTTCCACTAGGATTTCTGCCTGGAAGACAGCAAATTTCAGCTCGTTTCCGCCACTGCTCAACCCGGAGCTCAAGAGTTTTGCAAAATCAACTGCGCACTGGCTGTTTTGCTAAATACACAGTATAAAATCTGCTACAGACAAACAGCAGCTGTTACTCTTGCACCTTTCCGTGAGTTTTCAAAACAGAGCTCACAGCAATTAACGACTGCTACAACTGGTGCTTTTTACAAGATGGACAGCTTCCCGTCTAAAAACAATTTGCACGTCAAACGAATAAATACAGTAGAGTCTCCCTACAACGAAGTCTCCCTACAGCGAATTTCTCCCAACAACGAAATTTTTAATTGGAATGTTAAAGAACATTCAAAATATTCTCCATATAACGAAGTGGTTGTCTTCCTATAACGAATTTTTTCAGACCTTTATCTTTTCGATTTCTGTCATTTTTGAAGAAAGTTGCTAATTTCTGTGCAAACAAATCGCTCACACGTGCCTGTTTCTGGAACCACTCGCATTGTTCATTCCAGGGATAACACATAACAATAGAATGCTATGTGAAGGGTAATGCAGTTGTGGGGACCTGGGTTTCTACAGAGGGAGCAGCATTTCTACGGGTCAAGATTCCAAGAATCGGGGTGGAAACAGCAACGGATGTGACGATACGCATTTTATGTTTATCCATACTAGTACATATTATTCTCTAAATTGGTGAATTGTCTTCACTTTTGAGCATTTTATTTATACAATACAAATTAGTATAATTTTAACAAATTTATAATAAATATTACTTCATTTTTAATTGAAAGTCATAATTAAATATTTTTGAACTTATCGCATATACTAAAAGGTTTGTAACATTTACTTAGATAACTGCAAAAATCTCTAATCTCCGTATAACGAAATTTTCTCTATAGTGAATTTTTCAACTGGAACCAAGCGATTTCGTTATAGGGAGATTCCATTGTATGCCCGTTCTGTCCACAAACCAGCGGGAGTGGTCTCCCCTAAACTTTCTCGTATAGTTTTCCAGAAAGGTGCTGTTTCCCCTTCCCCCGAGTGGATTAACTTCGAACCTACTGTAACTCAGAATCCTATGACTATCGGAAAGTTTTTCATTCTATATTATTTTTTAAAAATCTCAACACCTTTTTCTTCCTCTGTAACAATATTTCATGGAGGATAAGCAAGCTGATAATGACGATAATTCCAAAAATGGAAATGTTTCAGACGCTGAAGAATGTGTTTTGAGACTTCAAAAGTCTTTAACTGAGCTTGAAGAAAAAAGTGACAAAATGTCTGGAATTAACGTGGAGGAATCTTTAACAGCGGATGAAGATTGTATGTTTTTTGAAGGAGTTAGATATAGATAGAAGAAGATATTCTGTCCGAAATCACAGACGAAATGGAAAATGATGATAAAGAGGACGATGACGATGATACAAATCCATCGCAATCATTGACATCCCAAGAATATCTTCAATCATTTCAGTCCCTACGGCATTTTTTTCAAGTCTTCCATCCACAAATGATGATAATTTTCGTGCATTAGACTCTATGCAAATCTTGTTAGTTGACTTAACTGTTTAAAAATTGAATAAGCAAACGAAAATATTAGATTTTTTCGATAAATAAGCTTCCCAGGTATATGTGTATAGCTGGCAATCATTAACACTCTGGTGATGTTTTTTCGCAAAATGTATATTGTTGTATTGTGTCCACATTAAAACAACCAAAATTTAACTTTTTTATATCGTAATTACATCGCTCCTCGATATAACAATGCATCCCTCTATAACAATATCTTTATTTGGTTCAAGTATTGTTGTAACGAGGTGTTACTGTATTATTTTTCGAAAATTACGCATATCTGTGAAAACTACAACTGAGAAACGCAACGAGCTGAACCAGGGGTTACCAACCTTTTTTCCCTCGCTTACCCCTTGATTAGTCTTTTTGTTTTCGCGTAACCCCTATTTTCATATCCACCCCCAGTTCCAAACCACCCGTCTATGCAAAGAAGTTTTTATCAATATTGTTAAGGTTAGCTTAACCCTTTATAGGTCACTACAGGTTTCGGTTTAAAAATTACTAAATTTATTTCGAAAATGAGTATTAGACATTTAGCTGATCCTAAATATGTAAAAGAAAAAAGGTATTTTTTTTATTTTCGAGAAATGTGTGGTTTCACAGTCAACCCAATGAACCGTAACGGGCTATTTTCCCTCCGAATAAGTTATAATCGAAATGCAATTTAAATTATGTATTGAATTTATAAGTATACGTGAGTATTCAGGATATTCAACTTTCATAAAATTCAACTTTACTTTCGAAGATTCAATTTTAAAAAATATCAATTTGCGCAATAACCCTCATCATCTTGTTTCTCTTAGAGATCAAAAGCAATTTAGCTCTTGCAATGCCAATATCTTCGTGAATACTAACGGTATTGAAGTGGAATTTTTATATAAGTTGGCCTATATATCCGGCTCTTAAGTTATGAAAAAAAAAATCACGCTATGTTTCGCTCATGCGCAGTAAAAAGATGCTCAATGTGTGGTTTCACTGCAAAACCAATGAGCTTTAAGGGGTTAAAAGTGAACCGACTCGAATTAATAGCATTTGCAGAACTTATTCTTGATTTTACATTCTACTCCATTTTTACAATACTATAAGTTCAATGCCAAAGCAAATGAAATCAGTATTATTATTATTTCATTTTAACTCATAAAGATAGCTAAAAATTACACTTCGTAATAATCAAGTATTCAAGTGGTACAGTAATTAAATAGCAAGTATTTCACTTGGAGAAACAAAATTCTCTAACCTTTTTAACCCCTTATGTTTTCTTGTTTCCGCCATTAACAATAACTTTGATTTCACGAATCCCCAAATGGTCCTTGATGTACCCCAGGGGTACGCGTACCACAGGTTGGGAATCTCTGAGCTAAACGAACAGTATTCGGTATGTGGTCTTTGTATACCAGATTTGCATATTTCCATCAAATTTTGTACGAAATCAATCAACGGGAAGTCTATCTATCCCGATAACCGAATATATTGCTTTTCTTTTCAAATATGTCGTAATCCAAACAAAGATTTCTTGTTGCCACATACGTATCTGAAGAAGTATAATGATAAGAGGCTTTGAAGTTTCTGAGTTTGGTTTATCCATTTTCATCCTTCTTGGAAATTGTCAGGATCATCACTGAATAAAGTAGATAAATAATGAACTGTAGAAGAATTCGCATAACTTTTATCAACTGAAAATCGGATATTTTTTGGTACCTTTTGTCAAAAATATTTATGACAGGAGGCAATACGAAGTTCGTTTTTAAGCCTTGACTTTTACCTCTACTGGGGCAGTGATATTAATCAAGGAAATAATAACAAGAATCACGGATTTACATGAATCAGTAAATGAAAAAAAGCAATTTCCACCATCCAAGTATTTCCGAATTTGAAACTCGATTTTAACCCTTTCCAAGTTCACTACATGTTTCGTTTTGAAAATTACCAAATTTATTTCAAAAATGTATGTATTAGACATGTAGCTGATCATAAATATGTAAAGGAAAGAAAAATTTAGCATTTTTTATTTTCAAGAAATTTGTGGTTTCACAGTGAAACCAATGAACGGTTAATGGGCTATTTTTCCTCCCAATAAGTTATCACCGAAATGCAATCTAAATTATGCATTTAATTTGTATGTATAACTCAGTATTCAGGATATTCAACCTTCATAAAATTCAATTTTAAGTTCGAAGATTCAATTTTAAAAAATATCAATTTGTGCAAGAATCCTCATCATTTTGTTTCTCTTGGAGATCAAAAGCAATTTACCTCTTGCAATGTCGATATCTTTGTGAATACTAACGGTATTTGAACTGGAATTTTTATATAAGTTGGACTATATATCTGGCTCTTAAGTTATGAAAGAAAAATGACGCTATGTTTCGTCCATGCGCAGTAAAAAAAATGCTCAATGTGTGGTTTCACTGCGAAACCAATGAATGCGAAAGGGTTAATGGAAATTAATTGAAAAATTCTCAATATTTTTATGCCCGTTTTAGACTAACCACAAAATCAATTTTTTCAGCGTCGAATCTTTTTAACGCTGTTAATACACTGCGCCCCATACATTTTCCGCAGTCACAATCAATTCAAAACGGGAAGCTAAAGCAAAATAAATCGGAAAATTGAAGCTCTTCTTTCACAGTTACCTCAAAGGAATCCAAGACTTTGAATTTCATCTGTCTAAATATCAGGAATTCAATTATGATTATCTTGTTCCAGTTCCCACATAACAGCTGCTCATTTCAAAATCCGTCTAATATTGAAATGTCAAAGACAACGCATATTCTTCATTGTTTTTCAGAAAACAAGGCCTACTGTCGAGTCTCAAAAAAAGACGCGATACTTGAAACAGAAAAACCTCCGACTTAAAACATACCATTTAGAATGATCAACATGGTGAAACTCCAAATTTAAGTCTCTTAAGGCCCTTTGGGTTGCGGGGAGAAAAAAAGTATTCAAGATAATATTTTCGATTGATTTTGTACTGAATTGATCATATGTATGGGTGAAATAAATGGAAGTACACACGGAAAAAAAAGCTGTTATACGCACAGTGGAATAGCATTTTTAATTCGAATCTCTTTTTTTCTTTGGTCCCTTGAATTTCATATTAACGGAAGGTTAAAATATCATCTGCAATTCGTATTTATTTTGGTCTAGTTGAAGTCAAAAGCAAAAATCGTAAAACACTGTCTTTTTTTATTATTATTATTTCTGTATCGTTTTCGTCAGCATATCGTGCCCTCAGTTACCAAAACTGAATAAATTTTAAGGCTCTTCCATTCACGCGAACTCTTTACTGCTGCAAATTGTATTCATCCCCCCAAAAAAGAATAAAAAATAACTCATTTAAAAAAAAAACTTTGAACATATTAGTTGTAGAATGTACTGTTTATTTTGCCGTTTTATAACACAATTCTTAATTTCAAAATACCGCATACTGTCTATTAAAATTATTTACTGAACTTATGATTCTTAAAATTACAAAAAAATATATCTCGCTATATAATAATTATCGCTTTACTTATACTTACTAAGTTACTACTCGTTATCAGTGCCGGCTTTTAGCCGATTGGACCAATTGCTCCCATTTGGGCCCCGCTTTCAAGGGGCAATTTTATTCTGTGGCAGAAGGTCAAAATTGACCGATTCGGGAGTATTTATTGATTTGGAGCAATATACAGATAATTTATCAAGATATCTATTTCAATTCGATGGTTTTGATGACCAGCCTTTCATTTAAGATTTCACGATATTTAAAATTATGTACGGTTGCTCACAATATGGGAATCAATTATTCCATCATATTAACAAACAGTCACTTACAAATTGTTATTTACAAATTGTTTTACTATAATTTACTAAATTATTTTTAATAATTTAGTAAATAAATTTGAAATGTAAACTGAAGTGGTCATTTCTTTTAAATCTAGACACTATTCGATTTTTTTAAAAATCGATCTTCGGGTAATACTCAAAAAAATTCTCAGACTCCTCAGTTAAATAGATAAATCTATGTCATTAAGACATCAAAATATAGACATATTAGATGTATATACCCTATATTCTGAGTAAACGTCGTTAATATCCGGGTGGACGAAAATTGCTTCGAATTGGATCTCGCTTCTCCTAAGGCCGACCCTACTCGTTATATTCACTTCTCATTTACTATTTGTAAAAATGATACGAAAAAAAAACAATATTTACTGCCATTTTTAGTTTATAAAATGTCGTTTTCATTTCACTGTACTCACTGTTACATCCTGCATAGGAACTCGACTTATTGTATCAATCGGCTTTTAATTGTGGTCCCCTCAGCTTCGAATTAGCCAACGTCTTATTCCTATTCCAACACAAACCCTTACCTTGGAAGATACGAAATCTTCTACAGGAGGGGAGCACCACCTTTAAGGTCGACGACATTTCTCCGGCGCCCACCCAAAGGAGAGGTGCCTTCCGAAGAAATGTTTTTAGCATCGGTGCCAATACCCCCCACCTCTACCCGGCACAAAAAGATGAGACAAGGCCCAGACACACAAAGATGGCATGCCTATCCCGCTAATCTGAAACGAGTCTCTTCTCCGGAATATCACTGCTGAGACATCGTCTGGAAACAAGATAGCATGCACCGCAGCCACGTTTTAAAATGTAGACAACCAGATCTTCGGAGCCGCGTTTTTACGGATTCCCACACTCTTTTTTTCCGAATTAAACCAAAGGGAATGTTCTCCCCTCTACTTTCTCTTATATCAATATACAGTATAGTACCGTTTATACGTTTCTCATTTATACGTCGTTTCATCACAGTCCCGATTCATTCGTAACCATAGTAATGATAAAGTACAGTAGAATCCCGCTAATCCGAAATTCCGGTTCATACGAACCGATTTTATTTTCGAAAATTATATGTAATTGAAAAGATTACCTGAAAAGATTTAAATATACATACTGAAAACAAAAAAAGGACTTTTTCAGCATGCATAATTTTGTACACATTGAAGGAACTAACGCAATTCTCCGTAAGATAAGGTCACTTCATACAGGAGCACATCCATTATTCTAATGAAAAGGGGAGACATATTCTCTTTCTATTGCTTTCGAAGAAAAGAATTCAAGAGATAGTGGTACTGAGTACTTATAACTTACATTTATTTTTAGTACATAGCTTTTTCTTTTCTATTTTTATCGGAATTTCGGGCAATCCGAACAGGCACTGGTCCCAATTAGTTCTGATTAGCGGGGTTCTACTGTATTGAGAAAACCATTTAATGTCACTTAAGTTGGGGGAAAAAAAGCATTCTATCGATTGCAATAAAATTTGTGATGAATTTAAAAAGCAGAATTAACTTTTAAAACTTAATTTCATTTATATCCTCTTCTTTATTGTATGTTTGGTATGTGTGTGTCAGTTAGTTTGAATGCTTGTATGAT